>JBBBDQ010003266.1:75000-102405 GCA_037127315.1 Ascarosepion bandense | reverse complement strand
CTCATCAGTATCCTCTTGCACATTTATATATCTACCATTCGTCCGTACTTTGAGTACCGTTGTCATATCTGGTCGGGTGCTTCTGCAATTCATCTTGAGGTTCTCATCAGAATCCATCTTGCACATTTATATATCTACCATTCGTCCATACCTTGAGTACCTTTGTCATATCTGGTCGGGTGCTTCTGCTATTCATCTTGAGGTTCTCATCAGAATCTATCTTGCACATTTATATATCTACCATTCGTTCGTACTTTGAGTACCGTTGTCATATCTGGTGGGGTGCTTCTGCTATTCATCTTCAGGTTCTCATCAGAATCCATCATGCACATTTATATATCTACTATTCGTCCGTACTTTGAGTAACGTTGTCATATCTGGTCGGGTGCTTCTGCTATTCATCTTGAGGTTCTCATCAGAATACATCTTGCATATTTATATATCTACCATTCTTCCGTACTTTAAGTAGCGTTGTCATGTCTGGTCGGGTGCTTCTGCTATTCATATTGAGGTTCTCATCAGTATCCATCTTGCACATTTATGTATCTACCATTCGTCCGTACTTTTAGTACTTTTCTCATATCTGTTCGGATGTTTTGCTATTCATCTTGAGGTTCTCATCAGAATCCAACTTGCACATTTATATATCTACCATTCGTCCGTACTTTGAGTATCGTTGTCATATCTATTCGGGTGCTTCTGAAATACATCTTGAGGTTCTCATCAGAATCCATCTTGCACATTTATATATCTACCATTCGTCCGTACTTTGAGTACCGTTGTCATATCTGGTCGGGTGTTTCTGTTATTCATCTTGAGGTTCTCATCAGAATCCATCTTGCTCATTTATATACCTACCATTCGTCCGTACTTTAAGTAACTTTGTCATATCTGGTCGGGTGCTTCTGCAATTCATCATTGAGGTTCTCATCAGAATCCATCTTGCACATTTATATATCTACCATTCGTCAATACTTTGAGTACCTTTGTCATATCTGGTCGGGTGCTTCTGCTATTCATCTTGAGGTTCTCATCAGTATGCTCTTGCACATTTATATGTCTACCATTCGTCCGTACTTTGAGTACCGTTGTCATATCTGGTCGGGTGCTTCTGCTATTCATCTTGAGGTTCTCATCAGTATCCTCTTGCACATTTATATATCTACCATTCGTCCGTACTTTGAGTACCGTTGTCATATCTGGTCGGGTGCTTCTGCTATTCATCTTGAGGTTATCATCAGACTCCATCTTGCACATTTATATATCTACCATTCGTCCGTATTTTGAGTACCGTTGTTATATCTGGTCGGGTGCTTCTGCTATTCATCTTGAGGTTCTCATCAGAATCTATCTTGCACATTTATATATCTACCATTCGTTCGTACTTTGAGTTCCGTTGTCATATCTGGTCGGGTGCTTCTGCTATTCATCTTGTGGTTATCATCAGAATCCATCTTGCACATTTATATATCTACCATTCGTCCGTACTTTGAGTACCTTTGTCATATCTGGTCGGGTGCTTCTGCTATTCATCTTCAGCTTCTCATCAGAATCCATCTTGCACATTTATATATCTACTATTCGTCCGTAATTTGAGTAACGTTGTCATATCTGGTCGGGTGCTTCTGCTATTCATCTTGAGGTTATCATCAGACTCCATCTTGCACATTTATATATCTACCATTCGTCCGTATTTTGAGTACCTTTGTCATATCTGGTCGGGTGCTTCTGCTATTCATCTTGAGGTTCTTATCAGAATCTATCTTGCACATTTATATATCTACCATTCGTTCGTACTTTGAGTACCGTTGTCATATATGGTCGGGTGCTTCTGTTATTCATCTTGAGGTTCTCATCAGAATCCATCTTGCTCATTTATATACCTACCATTCGTCCGTACTTTGAGTACCTTTGTCATATCTGGTCGGGTGCTTCTGCAATTCATCTTGAGGTTCTCATCAGAATCCATCTTGCACATTTATATATCTACCATTCGTCCATACTTTGAGTACCGGTGTCATATCTGGTCGGGTGCTTCTGCTATTCATCTTGAGGTTCTCATCAGAATCCATCTTGCACATTTATATATCTACCATTCGTTCGTACTTTGAGTACCGTTGTCATATCTGGTCGGGTGCTTCTGCTATTCATCTTGAGGTTCTCATCAGAATCCATCTTGCTCATTTATATATCTACCATTCTTCCGTACTTTGAGTACCGTTGTCATATCTGGTCGGGTACTTCTGCTATACATCTTGAGGTTCTCATCAGAATCCATCTTTCACATTTATATATCTACCATTCGTCCGTACTTTGAGTACCGTTGTCATATCTGGTCGGGTGCTTCTGATATACATCTTGAGGTTCTCATCAGAATCCATATTGCTCATTTATATATCTACCATTCGTCCGTACCTTGAGTACCGTTGTCATATATGGTCGGGTGCTTCTGCTATTCATCTTGAGGTTCTCATCAGAATACATCTTGCACATTTATATCTCTACCATTCGTCCGTACTTTAAGTAGCGTTGTCATGTCGGGTCGGGTGCTTCTGCTATTCATATTGAGGTTCTCATCAGTATCCATCTTGCACATTTATATATCTACCATTCGTCCGTACTTTGAATCCCGTTGTCATATCTGTTCGGATCTTTTGCTATTCATCTTGAGGTTCTCATCAGAATCCAACTTGCACATTTATATATCTACCATTCGTCCCTACTTTGAGTACCGTTGTCATATCTATTCGGGTGTTTTGAAATTCATCTTGAGGTTCTGATCAGAATCCATCTTGCACATTTATATATCTACCATTCGTTCGTACTTTGAGTACCGTTGTCATATCTGGTCGGGTGCTTCTGCTATTCATCTTCAGGTTCTCATCAGAATCCATCTTGCACATTTATATATCTACTATTCGTCCGTTCTTTGAGTAACGTTGTCATATATGGTCGGGTGCTTCTGCTATTCATCTTGAGGTTCTCATCAGTATGCTCTTGCACATTTATATATCTACCATTCGTCCGTACTTTGAGTAACGTTGTCATATCTGGTCGGGTGCTTCTGCTATTCATCTTGAGGTTCTCATCAGAATCCATCTTGCTCATTTATATACCTACCATTCGTCAGTACTTTGAGTACCTTTGTCATATCTGGTCGGGTGCTTCTGCTATTCATCTTGAGGTTCTCATCAGAATCCATCTTGCACATTTATATATCTACCATTCGTCCATACTTTGAGTACCTTTGTCATATCTGGTCGGGTGCTTCTGCTATTCATCTTGAGGTTCTCATCAGAATCCATCTTGCTCATTTATATATCTACCATTCTTCCGTACTTTGAGTACCGTTGTCATATCTGGTCGGGTACTTCTGCTATACATCTTGAGGTTCTCATCAGAATCCATCTTGCACATTTATATATCTACCATTCGTCCGTACTTTGAGTACTTTTCTCATATCTGTTCGGAACTTTTGCTATTCATCTTGAGGTTCTCATCAGAATCCAACTTGCACATTTATATATCTACCATTCGTCCCTACTTTGAGTACCGTTGTCATATCTATTCGGGTGTTTTGAAATTCATCTTGAGGTTCTCATCAGAATCCATCTTGCACATTTATATATCTACCATTCGTCCGTACTTTGAGTACCGTTGTCATATCTGGTCGGGTGTTTCTGTTATTCATCTTGAGGTTCTCATCAGAATCCATCTTGCTCATTTATATACCTACCATTCGTCCGTACTTTGAGTATCTTTGTCATATCTGGTCGGGTGCTTCGGCAATTCATCTTGAGGTTCTCATCAGAATCCATCTTGCACATTTATATATCTACCATTCGTCAATACTTTGAGTACCGTTGTCATATCTGGTCGGGTGCTTCTGCTATTCACCTTGAGGTTCTCATCAGTATGCTCTTGCACATTTATATATCTACCATTCGTCCGTACTTTGAGTAACGTTGTCATATCTGGTCGGGTGCTTCTGCTATTCATCTTGAGGTTATCATCAGATTCCATCTTGCACATTTATATATCTACCATTCGTCCATACTTTGAGTACCTTTGTCATATCTGGTCGGGTGCTTCTGCTATTCATCTTCAGCTTCTCATCAGAATCCATCTTGCACATTTATATATCTACTATTCGTCCGTACTTTGAGTAACGTTGTCATATCTGGTCGGGTGCTTCTGCTATTCATCTTGAGGTTATCATCAGACTCCATCTTGCACATTTATATATCTACCATTCGTCCGTATTTTGAGTACCTTTGTCATATCTGGTCGGGTGCTTCTGCTATTCATCTTGAGGTTCTTATCAGAATCTATCTTGCATATTTATATATCTACCATTCGTTCGTACTTTGAGTACCGTTGTCATATCTGGTCGGGTGCTTCTGCAATTCATCTTGAGGTTCTCATCAGAATCCATCTTGCTCATTTATATACCTACCATTCGTCCGTACTTTGAGTACCTTTGTCATATCTGGTCGGGTGCTTCTGCAATTCATCTTGAGGTTCTCATCAGAATCCATCATGCACATTTATATATCTACCATTCGTCCGTAATTTGAGTACCTTTGTCATATCGGGTCGGGTGCTTCTGATATTCATCTTCAGGTTCTCATCAGAATCCATCTTGCACATTTATATTTCTACCATTCGTCCGTACTTTGTGTACCGTTGTCATATCTGGTCGGGTGCTTCTGCAATTCATCTTGAGGTTCTCATCAGAATCCATCTTGCACATTTATATATCTACCATTCGTCCGTACTTTGAGTATCGTTGTCATATCTGGTCGGGTGCTTCTGCTATTCATCTTGAGGTTCTCATCAGAATCCATCTTGCTCATTTATATACCTACCATTCGTCAGTACTTTGAGTACCGTTGTCATATCTGCTCGGGTGCTTCTGCAATTCATCTTGAGGTTCTCATCAGAATCCATCTTGCATATTTATATATCTACCATTCGTCCATACTTTGAGTACCTTTGTCATATCTGGTCGGGTGCTTCTGCTATTCAACTTGAGGTTCTCATCAGTATCCTCTTGCACATTTATATATCTACCATTCGTCCGTACTTTGAGTACCGTTGTCATATCTGGTCGGGTGCTTCTGCAATTCATCTTGAGGTTCTCATCAGAATCCATCTTGCATATTTATATATCTACCATTCGTCCATACTTTGAGTACCTTTGTCATATCTGGTCGGGTGCTTCTGCTATTCAACTTGAGGTTCTCATCAGTATCCTCTTGCACATTTATATATCTACCATTCGTCCGTACTTTGAGTACCGTTGTCATATCTGGTCGGGTGCTTCTGCAATTCATCTTGAGGTTCTCATCAGAATCCATCTTGCACATTTATATATCTACCATTCGTCCATACTTTGAGTACCTTTGTCATATCTGGTCGGGTGCTTCTGCTATTCATCTTGAGGTTCTCATCAGAATCTATCTTGCACATTTATATATCTACCATTCGTTCGTACTTTGAGTACCGTTGTCATATCTGGTCGGGTGCTTCTGCTATTCATCTTCAGGTTCTCATCGGAACCATCTTGCACATTTATATATCTACTATTCGTCCGTACTTTGAGTAACGTTATCATATCTGGACGGGTGCTTCTGCTATTCATCTTGAGGTTCTCATCAGAATCCATCTTGCACATTTATATATCTACCATTCGTTCGTACTTTGAGTACCGTTGTCATATCTGGTCGGGTGCTTCTGCTATTCATCTTGAGGTTCTCATCAGAATACATCTTGCACATTTATATATCTACCATTCGTCCGTACTTTAAGTAGCGTTGTCATGTCTGGTCGGGTGCTTCTGCTATTCATATTGAGGTTCTCATCAGTATCCATCTTGCACATTTATGTATCTACCATTCGTCCGTACTTTTAGTACTTTTCTCATATCTGTTCGGATGTTTTGCTATTCATCTTGAGGTTCTCATCAGAATCCAACTTGCACATTTATATATCTACCATTCGTCCGTACTTTGAGTACCTTTGTCATACTGGTCGGGTGCTTCTGCAATTCATCTTGAGGTACTCATCAGAATCCATCTTGCACATTTATATATCTACCATTCGTCCGTACTTTGAGTACCTTTGTCATATCTGGTCGGGTTCTTCTGCTATTCATCTTGAGGTTCTCATCAGTATCCATCTTTCACATTTATATATCTACCATTCGTCCGTGCTTTGAGTACTTTTGTCATATCTGGTCGGGTGCTTCTGCTATTCATCTTGAGGTTATCATCAGAATCCATCTTGCTCATTTATATATCTACCATTCGTCCGTACTTTGAGTAACGTTGTCATATCTGGTCGGGTGTTTCTGCAATTCATCTTGAGGTTCTCATCAGAATCCATCTTTCACATTTATATAACTACCATTCGTCCGTACTTTGAGTCCCGTTGTCATATCTGGTCGGGTGCTTCTGCTATTCATCTTGAGGTTCTCATCAGAATCCATCTTGCACATTTATATATCTACCATTCGTCCGTACTTTGAGTACCTTTGTCATATCTGGTCCGGTGCATCTGCAATTCATCTTGAGGTTCTCATCAGAATCCATCTTGCACATTTATATATCTACCATTCGTCCGTACTTTGAGTCCCGTTGTCATATCTGGTCGGGTGCTTCTGCTATTGATCTTGAGGTTCTCATCAGAATCTATCTTGCACATTTATATATCTACCATTCGTCCGTACTTTGAGTACCTTTCTCATATCTGGTCGGGTGCTTCTGCAATTCATCTTGAGGTTATCATCAGAATCCATCTTTCACATTTATATATCTACCATTCGTCCGTGCTTTGAATTCCTTTGTCATATCTGTTCGGGTGCTTCTGCTATTCATCTTGAGGTTATCATCAGAATCCATCTTGCACATTTATATATCTACCATTCATCCGTACTTGGAGTCCTGTTGTCATATTTGGTCGGGTGCTTCTGCTATTCATCTTGAGGTTCTCATCAGAATCCATCTTCCACATTTATATATCTACCATTCGTCCGTACTTTGAGTCCCGTTGTCATATCTGGTCGGGTGCTTCTGCTATTCATCTTGAGGTTCTCATCAGTATCCATCTTTCACATTTATATATCTACCATTCGTCCGTACTTTGAGTAACTTTGTCATATCTGGTCGGGTGCTTGTGCAATTCATCTTGAGGTTCTCATCAGAATCCATCTTTCACATTTATATATCTACCATTCGTCCGTACTTTGAGTCCCGTTGTCATATCTGGTCGGGTGCTTCTGCTATTCATCTTGAGGTTATCATCAGAATCCATCTTGCACATTTATATATCTACCATTCGTCCGTACTTTGAGTACCTTTGTCATATCTTTTCGGGTGCTTCTGCAATTCATCTTGAGTTTCTCATCAGAATCCATCTTGCTCATTTATATATCTACCATTCGTCCGTACTTTGAGTCCCGTTGTCATATCTGGTCGGGTGCTTCTGCTATTCATCATGATGTTCTAATCAGTATCCATCTTTCACATTTATATATCTACCATTCGTCCGTACTTTGAGTACCTTTGTCATATCTGGTCGGGTGCTTCTGCTATTCATCTTGAGGTTATCATCAGAATCCATCTTGCACATTTATATATCTACCATTCGTCCGTACTTTGAGTCCCGTTGTCATATCTGGTCGGGTGCTTCTGCTATTCATCTTGAGGTTCTCATCAGTATCCATCTTTCACATTTATATATCTACCATTCGTCCGTACTTTGAGTACCTTTGTCATATCTGGTCGGGTGCTTCTGCTATTCATCTTGAGGTTATCATCAGAATCCATCTTGCACATTTATATATCTACCATTCGTCCGTACTTTGAGTCCCGTTGTCATATCTGGTCGGGTGCTTCTGCTATTCATCTTGAGGTTATCATCAGAAACCATCTTGCACATTTATATATCTACCATTCGTCCGTACTTTGAGTCCCGTTGTCATATCTGGTCGGGTGCTTCTGCTATTCATCTTGAGGTTCTCATCAGTATCCATCTTTCACATTTATATATTTACCATTCGTCCGTACTTTGAGTACCTTTGTCATATCTGGTCGGGTGCTTCTGCTATTCATCTTGACGTTCTCATCAGTATCCATCTTTCACATTTATATATCTACCATTCGTCCGTACTTTGAGTACCTTTGTCATATCTGGTGGGGTGCTTCTGCTATTCATCTTGAGGTTATCATCAGAATCCATCTTGCACATTTATATATCTACCATTCGTCCGTACTTTGTGTACCTTTGTCATATCTGGTCGGGTGCTTCTGCAATTCATCTTGAGGTTCTCATCAGAATCCATCTTGCACATTTATATATCTACCATTCGTCCGTACCTTGAGTACCTTTGTCATATCTGGTCGGGTGCTTCTGCAATTCATCTTGAGGTTCTCATCTGAATCCATCTTGCACATTTATATATCTACCATTCGTCCGTACTTTGAGTACCGTTGTCATATCTGGTCGGGTGCTTCTGCTATTCATCTTGAGGTTATCATCAGAATCCATCTTGCACATTTATATATCTACCATTCGTCCGTACTTTGAGTACCGTTGTCATATCTGGTCGGGTACTTCTGATATTCATCTTGAGGTTCTCATCAGAATCCATCTTGCACATTTATATATCTACCATTCATCCGTACTTTGAGTACCTTTGTCATATCTGGTCGGGTGCTTCTGCAATTCATCTTGAGGTTCTCATCAGAATCCATCATGCACATTCATATATCTACCATTCGTCCGTACTTTGAGTACCGTTGTCATATCTGGTCGGGTGCTTCTGCTATTCATCTTGAGGTTCTCATCAGTTTCCATCTTTCACATTTATATATCTACCATTCGTCCGTACTTTGAGTCCCGTTGTCATATCTGGTCGGGTGCTTCTGCTATTCATCTTGAGGTTATCCTCAGAATCCATCTTGCACATTTATATATCTGCCATTCGTCCGTACTTTGAGTATATTTGTCATATCTGGTCGGGTGCTTTTGCAATTCATCTTGAGTTTCTCATCAGAATCCATCTTGCTCATTTATATATCTACCATTCGTCCGTACTTTGAGTACCGTTGTCATATCTGGTCGGGTGCTTCTGCAATTCATCTTGAGGTTCTCATCAGAATCCATCTTGCACATTTATATATCTACCATTCGTCCGTGCTTTGAGTACCGTTGTAATATCTGGTCGAGTGCTTCTGCTATTCATCTTGAGGTTCTCATCAATATCCATTTTTCACATTTATATATCTACCATTCGTCCGTATTTTGAGTACCTTTGTCATATTTGGTCGGGTGCTTCTGCTATTCATCTTGAGGTTCTCATCAGAATCCATCTTGCACATTTATATATCTACCATTCCTCCGTGCTTTGAGTACCGTTGTCATATCTGGTCGAGTGCTTCTGCTATTCATCTTTAGGTTCTCATCAGAATCCATCTTGCACATTTATATATCTACCATTCGTCCGTACTTTGAGTACCTTTGTCATATCTGGTCTGGTGCTTCTGCTATTCATCTTTAGGTTCTCATCAGAATCCATCTTGCACATTTATATATCTACCATTCGTCCGTACTTTGAGTCCCGTTGTCATATCTGGTCGGGTGCTTCTGCTATTCATCTTGAGGTTCTCATCAGTATCCATCTTTCACATTTATATATCTACCATTCGTCCGTACTTTGAGTACCTTTGTAATATCTGGTCCGGTGCTTCCGCTATTCATCTTGAGGTTATCATTAGAATCCAACTTGCACATTTATATATCTACCATTCGTCCATACTTTGAGTCCCGTTGTCATATCTGGTCGGGTGCTTCTGCTATTCATCTTGAGGTTCTCATCAGTATCCATCTTTCACATTTATATATTTACCATTCGTCCGTACTTTGTGTACATTTGTCATATCTGGTCGGGTGCTTCTGCTATTCATCTTGAGGTTCTCATCAGTATCCATCTTTCACATTTATATATCTACCTTTCGTCCGTACTTTGAGTACCTTTGTCATATCTGGTCGGGTGCTTCTGCTATTCATCTTGAGTTTATCATCAGAATCCATCTTGCACATTTATATATCTACCATTCGTCCGTACTTTGAGTACCTTTGTCATATCTGGTCGGGTGCTTCTGCAATTCATCTTGAGGTTCTCATCAGAATCCATCTTGCACATTTATATATCTCCCATTCGTCCGTACTTTGAGTACCTTTGTCATATCTGGTCTGGTGCTTCTGCAATTCATCTTGAGGTTCTCATCAGAATCCATCTTGCACATTTATATATCTACCATTCGTCCGTACTTTGAGTACCGTTGTCATATCTGGTCGGGTGCTTCTGATATTCATCTTGAGGTTCTCATCAGAATCCATCTTGCACATTTATATATCTACCATTCGTCCGTACTTTGAGTACCTTTGTCATATCTGGTCGGGTGCTTCGGGTGCTTCATCATTCATTTCTTGAGGTTCTCATTCAGTTCATCCATCCTTGCACATTTATATATCTACCATTCGTCCGTACTTTGAGTACCGTTGTCATATCTGGTCGGGTGCTTCTGCTATTCATCTTGAGGTTCTCATCAGTATCCATCTTTCACATTTATATATCTACCATTCGTCCGTACTTTGAGTCCCGTTGTCATATCTGGTCGGGTGCTTCTGCTATTCATCTTGAGGTTCTCATCAGAATCCATCTTGCACATTTATATATCTACCATTCGTCCGTACTTTGAGTACCTTTGTCATATCTGGTCGGGTGCTTCTGCTATTCATCTTCAGGTTCTCATCAGAATCCATCTTGCACATTTATATATCTACCATTCGTCCGTACTTTGAGTCCCGTTGTCATATCTGGTCGGGTGCTTCTGATATTCATCTTGAGGTTTTCATCAGTATCCATCTTTCACATTTATATATCTACCTTTCGTCCGTACTTTGAGTACCTTTGTCATATCTGGTCGGGTGCTTCTGCTATTCATCTTGAGGTTATCATCAGAATCCATCTTGCACATTTATATATCTACCATTCGTCCGTACTTTGAGTACCTTTGTCATATCTGGTCGGGTGCTTCTGCAATTCATCTTGAGGTGCTCATCAGAATCCATCTTGCACATTTATATATCTACCATTCGTCCTTACTTTCAGTACCGTTGTCATATCTGGTCGGGTGCTTCTGCTATTCATCTTGAGGTTCTCATCAGAATCCATCTTGCACATTTATATATCTACCATTCGTCCGTGCTTTGAGTACCGTTGTCATATCTGGTCGAGTGCTTCTGCTATTCATCTTGAGGTTCTCATCAATATCCATTTTTCAAATTTATATATCTACCATTCGTCCGTACTTTGAGTACCTTTGTCATATCTGGTCGGGTGCTTCTGCTATTCATCTTGAGGTTATCATCAGAATCCATCTTGCACATTTATATATCTACCATTCGTCCGTACTTTGAATCCCGTTGTCATATCTGGTCGGGTGCTTCTGCTATTCATCTTGAGGTTCTCATCAGAATCCATCTTGCACATTCATATATCTACCATTCGTCCGTACTTTGAGTACCTTTGTCATATCTGGTCGGGTGCTTCTGCAATTCATCTTGAGGTGCTCATCAGAATCCATCTTGCACATTTATATATCTACCATTCGTCCTTACTTTCAGTACCGTTGTCATATCTGGTCGGGTGCTTCTGCTATTCATCTTGAGGTTCTCATCAGAATCCATCTCGCACATTTATATATCTACCATTTGTCCGTGCTTTGAGTACCGTTGTTATATCTGGTCGAGTGCTTCTGCTATTCATCTTGAGGTTCTCATCAATATCCATTTTTCACATTTATATATCTACCATTCGTCCGTACTTTGAGTACCTTTGTCATATCTGGTCGGGTGCTTCTGCTATTCATCTTGAGGTTATCATCAGAATCCATCTTGCACATTTATATATCTACCATTCGTCCGTACTTTGAATCCCGTTGTCATATCTGGTCGGGTGCTTCTGCTATTCATCTTGAGGTTATCATCAGAATCCATCTTGCACATTTATATATCTACCATTCGTCCGTACTTTGAGTCCCGTTGTCATATCTGGTCGGGTGCTTCTGCTATTCATCTTGAGGTTCTCATCAGAATCCATCTTGCACATTTATATATCTACCATTCGTCCGTACTTTGAGTACCTTTGTCATATCTGGTCGGGTGCTTCTGCAATTCATCTTGAGGTGCTCATCAGAATCCATCTTGCACATTTATATATCTACCATTCGTCCTTACTTTCAGTACCGTTGTCATATCTGGTCGGGTGCTTCTGCTATTCATCTTGAGGTTCTCATCAGAATCCATCTTGCACATTTATATATCTACCATTCGTCCGTGCTTTGAGTACCGTTGTCATATCTGGTCGAGTGCTTCTGCTATTCATCTTGAGGTTCTCATCAATATCCATCTTTCACATTTATATATCTACCATTCGTCTGTACTTTGAGTACCTTTGTCATATCTGGTCGGGTGCTTCTGCTATTCATCTTTAGGTTCTCATCAGAATCCATCTTGCACATTTATATATCTACCATTCGTCCGTACTTTGAATCCCGTTGTCATATCTGGTCGGGTGCTTCTGCTATTCATCTTGAGGTTATCATCAGAATCCATCTTGCACATTTATATATCTACCATTCGTCCGTACTTTGAGTCCCGTTGTCATATCTGGTCGGGTGCTTCTGCTATTCATCTTGAGGTTCTCATCAGTATCCATCTTTCACATTTATATATCTACCATTCGTCCGTACTTTGAGTAACTTTGTCATATCTGGTCGGGTGCTTCTGCTATTCATCTTGATGTTATCATCAGAATCCATCTTGCACATTTATATATCTACCTTTCGTCCGTACTTTGAGTACCTTTGTCATATCTGGTCGGGTGCTTCTGCATTTCATCTTGAGGTTCTCATCAGAATCCATCTTTCACATTTATATATCTACCATTCGTCCGTACTTTGAGTATCGTTGTCATATCTGGTCGGGTGCTTCTGCTATTCATCTTGAGGTTCTCATCATTATCCATCTTTCACATTAATATATCTACCATTCGTCCGTACTTTGAGTCCCGTTATCATATCTGGTCGGGTGCTTCTGCTATTCATCTTGAGGTTAGCATCAGAATCCATCTTGCACATTTATATATCTACCATTCGTCCGTACTTTGAGTACCTTTGTCATATCTGGTCGGGTGCTTCTGCAATTCATCTTGAGGTTCTCATCAGAATCCATCTTGCACATTTATATATCTACCATTCGTCCGTACTTTGAGTAACTTTGTCATATCGGCTCGGGTGCTTCTGCAATTCATCTTGAGGTTCTCATCAGAATCCATCTTGCACATTTATATATCTACCATTCGTCCGTGCTTTGAGTACCGTTGTCATATCTGGTCGCGTGCTTCTGATATTCATCTTGAGGTTCTCATCAGAATCCATCTTGCACATTTATATATCTACCATTCGTCCGTACTTTGAGTACCTTTGTCATATCTGGTCGGGTGCTTCTGCAATTCATCTTGAGGTTCTCATCAGAATCCATCTTGCACATTCATATATCTACAATTCGTCCGTACTTTGAGTACCGTTGTTATATCTGGTCGGGTGCTTCTGCTATTCATCTTGAGCTTCTCATCAGAATCCATCTTGCACATTTATATATCTACCATTCGTCCGTACTTTGAGTACCGTTGTCATATCTGGTCGGGTGCTTCTGCTATTCATCTTGAGGTTCTCATCAGTATCCATCTTTCACATTTATATATCTACCATTCGTCCGTACTTTGAGTCCCGTTGTCATATCTGGTCGGGTGCTTCTGCTATTCATCTTCAGGTTCTCATCAGAATCCATCTTGCACATTTATATATCTACCATTCGTCCGTACTTTGAGTACCTTTGTCATATCTGGTCGGGTGCTTCGGCTATTCATCTTCAGGTTCTCATCAGAATCCATCTTGCACATTTATATATCTACCATTCGTCCGTACTTTGAGTCCCGTTGTCATATCTGGTCGGGTGCTTCTGCTATTCATCTTGAGGTTCTCATCAGAATCCATCTTGCACATTTATATATCTACCATTCGTCCGTACTTTGAGTACCTTTGTCATATCTGGTCGGGTGCTTCTGCAATTCATCTTGAGGTGCTCATCAGAATCCATCTTGCACATTTATATATCTACCATTCGTCCTTACTTTCAGTACCGTTGTCATATCTGGTCGGGTGCTTCTGCTATTCATCTTGAGGTTCTCATCAGAATCCATCTTGCACATTTATATATCTACCATTCGTCCGTGCTTTGAGTACCGTTGTCATATCTGGTCGAGTGCTTCTGCTATTCATCTTGAGGTTCTCATCAATATCCATTTTTCACATTTATATATCTACCATTCGTCCGTACTTTGAGTACCTTTGTCATATCTGGTCGGGTGCTTCTGCTATTCATCTTGAGGTTATCATCAGAATCCATCTTGCACATTTATATATCTACCATTCGTCCGTACTTTGAATCCCGTTGTCATATCTGGTCGGGTGCTTCTGCTATTCATCTTGAGGTTCTGATCAGAATCCATCTTGCACATTCATATATCTACCATTCGTCCGTACTTTGAGTACCTTTGTCATATCTGGTCGGGAGCTTCTGCAATTCATCTTGAGGCGCTCATCAGAATCCATCTTACACATTTATATATCTACCATTCGTCCTTACTTTCAGTACCGTTGTCATATCTGGTCGGGTGCTTCTGCTATTCATCTTGAGGTTCTCATCAGAATCCATCTTGCACATTTATATATCTACCATTTGTCCGTGCTTTGAGTACCGTTGTTATATCTGGTCGAGTGCTTCTGCTATTCATCTTGAGGTTCTCATCAATATCCATTTTTCACATTTATATATCTACCATTCGTCCGTACTTTGAGTACCTTTGTCATATCTGGTCGGGTGCTTCTGCTATTCATCTTGAGGTTATCATCAGAATCCATCTTGCACATTTATATATCTACCATTCGTCCGTACTTTGAATCCCGTTGTCATATCTGGTCGGGTGCTTCTGCTATTCATCTTGAGGTTATCATCAGAATCCATCTTGCACATTTATATATCTACCATTCGTCCGTACTTTGAGTCCCGTTGTCATATCTGGTCGGGTGCTTCTGCTATTCATCTTGAGGTTCTCATCAGAATCCATCTTGCACATTTATATATCTACCATTCGTCCGTACTTTGAGTACCTTTGTCATATCTGGTCGGGTGCTTCTGCAATTCATCTTGAGGTGCTCATCAGAATCCATCTTGCACATTTATATATCTACCATTCGTCCTTACTTTCAGTACCGTTGTCATATCTGGTCGGGTGCTTCTGCTATTCATCTTGAGGTTCTCATCAGAATCCATCTTGCACATTTATATATCTACCATTCGTCCGTGCTTTGAGTACCGTTGTCATATCTGGTCGAGTGCTTCTGCTATTCATCTTGAGGTTCTCATCAATATCCATCTTTCACATTTATATATCTACCATTCGTCCGTACTTTGAGTACCTTTGTCATATCTGGTCGGGTGCTTCTGCTATTCATCTTGAGGTTATCATCAGAATCCATCTTGCACATTTATATATCTACCATTCGTCCGTACTTTGAATCCCGTTGTCATATCTGGTCGGGTGCTTCTGCTATTCATCTTGAGGTTATCATCAGAATCCATCTTGCACATTTATATATCTACCATTCGTCCCTACTTTGAGTACCGTTGTCATATCTGGTCGGGTGCTTCTGCTATTCATCTTGAGGTTCTCATCAGTATCCATCTTTCACATTTATATATCTACCATTCGTCCGTACTTTGAGTACCTTTGTCATATCTGGTCGGGTGCTTCTGCTATTCATCTTGAGGTTATCATCAGAATCCATCTTGCACATTTATATATCTACCTTTCGTCCGTACTTTGAGTACCTTTGTCATATCTGGTCGGGTGCTTCTGCATTTCATCTTGAGGTTCTCATCAGAATCCATCTTTCACATTTATATATCTACCATTCGTCCGTACTTTGAGTACCGTTGTCATATCTGGTCGGGTGCTTCTGCTATTCATCTTGAGGTTCTCATCAGTATCCATCTTTCACATTAATATATCTACCATTCGTCCGTACTTTGAGTCCCGTTATCATATCTGGTCGGGTGCTTCTGCTATTCATCTTGAGGTTATCATCAGAATCCATCTTGCACATTTATATATCTACCATTCGTCCGTACTTTGAATACCTTTGTCATATCTGGTCGGGTGCTTCTGCAATTCATCTTGAGGTTCTCATCAGAATCCATCTTGCACATTTATATATCTACCATTCGTCCGTACTTTGAGTACCTTTGTCATATCGGGTCGGGTGCTTCTGCAATTCATCTTGAGGTTCTCATCAGAATCCATCTTGCACATTTATATATCTACCATTCGTCCGTGCTTTGAGTACCGTTGTCATATCTGGTCGGGTGCTTCTGCTATTCATTTGAGGTTCTCATCAGTATCCATCTTGCACATTTATATATCTACCATTCGTCCGTACTTTGAGTACCGTTGTCATATATGGTCGGGGACTTCTGCTATTCATCTTGAGGTTATCATCAGAATCCATCTTGCACATTTATATATCTACCATTCGTCCGTACTTTGAGTAACGTTGTCATATCTGGTCGGGTGCTTCTGCTATTCATCTTGAGGTTATCATCAGACTCCATCTTGCACATTTATATATCTACCATTCGTCCGTATTTTGTGTACCTTTGTCATATCTGGTCGGGTGCTTCTGCTATTCATCTTGAGGTTCTCATCAGAATCTATCTTGCACATTTATATATCTACCATTCGTCCGTGCTTTGAGTACCGTTGTCATATCTGGTCGAGTGCTTCTGCTATTCATCTTGAGGTTCTCATCAATATCCATCTTTCACATTTATATATCTACCATTCGTCCGTACTTTGAGTACCTTTGTCATATCTGGTCGGGTGCTTCTGCTATTCATCTTGAGGTTATCATCAGAATCCATCTTGCACATTTATATATCTACCATTCGTCCGTACTTTGAATCCCGTTGTCATATCTGGTCGGGTGCTTCTGCTATTCATCTTGAGGTTATCATCAGAATCCATCTTGCACATTTATATATCTACCATTCGTCCGTACTTTGAGTCCCGTTGTCATATCTGGTCGGGTGCTTCTGCTATTCATCTTGAGGTTCTCATCAGTATCCATCTTTCACATTTATATATCTACCATTCGTCCGTACTTTGAGTACCTTTGTCATATCTGGTCGGGTGCTTCTGCTATTCATCTTGAGGTTATCATCAGAATCCATCTTGCACATTTATATATCTACCTTTCGTCCGTACTTTGAGTACCTTTGTCATATCTGGTCGGGTGCTTCTGCATTTCATCTTGAGGTTCTCATCAGAATCCATCTTTCACATTTAAATATCTACCATTCGTCCGTACTTTGAGTACCGTTGTCTTATCTGGTCGGGTGCTTCTGCTATTCATCTTGAGGTTCTCATCAGTATCCATCTTTCACATTAATATATCTACCATTCGTCCGTACTTTGAGTCCCGTTATCATATCTGGTCGGGTGCTTCTGCTATTCATCTTGAGGTTATCATCAGAATCCATCTTGCACATTTATATATCTACCATTCGTCCGTACTTTGAATACCTTTGTCATATCTGGTCGGGTGCTTCTGCAATTCATCTTGAGGTTCTCATCAGAATCCATCTTGCACATTTATATATCTACCATTCGTCCGTACTTTGAGTACCTTTGTCATATCGGGTCGGGTGCTTCTGCAATTCATCTTGAGGTTCTCATCAGAATCCATCTTGCACATTTATATATCTACCATTCGTCCGTGCTTTGAGTACCGTTGTCATATCTGGTCGGGTGCTTCTGCTATTCATTTGAGGTTCTCATCAGTATCCATCTTGCACATTTATATATCTACCATTCGTCCGTACTTTGAGTACCGTTGTCATATATGGTCGGGGACTTCTGCTATTCATCTTGAGGTTATCATCAGAATCCATCTTGCACATTTATATATCTACCATTCGTCCGTACTTTGAGTAACGTTGTCATATCTGGTCGGGTGCTTCTGCTATTCATCTTGAGGTTATCATCAGACTCCATCTTGCACATTTATATATCTAACATTCGTCCGTATTTTGTGTACCTTTGTCATATCTGGTCGGGTGCTTCTGCTATTCATCTTGAGGTTCTCATCAGAATCTATCTTGCACACTTATATATCTACCATTCGTCCTTACTTTGAGTACCGTTGTCATATGTGGTCGGGTGATTCTGTTATTCATCTTGAGGTTCTCATCAGAATCCATCTTGCTCATTTATATACCTACCATTCGTCCGTACTTTGAGTACCTTTGTCATATCTGGTCGGGTGCTTCTGCAATTCATCTTGAGGTTCTCATCAGAATCCATCTTGCACATTTATATATCTACCATTCGTCCGTACTTTGAGTACCGTTGTCATATCTGGTCGGGTGCTTCTGCAATTCTTCTTGAGGTTCTCATCAGAATCCATCTTGCACATTTATATGTCTACCATTCGTCCGTACTTTGAGTACCGTTGTCATATCTGGTCGGGTGCTTTTGCTATTCATCTTGAGGTTCTCATCAGTATCCTCTTGCACATTTATATATCTACCATTCGTCCGTACTTTGAGTACCGTTGTCATATCTTGTCGGGTGCTTCTGCTATTCATCTTGAGGTTCTCATCAGAATCCATCTTGCACATTCATATATCTACCATTCGTCCGTACTTTGAGTACCGTTGTCATATCTGGTAGGGTGCTTCTGCTATTCATCTTGAGGTTCTCATCAGTATCCATCTCGCACATTTATATATCTACCATTCGTCCTTACTTTGAGTAGCGTTGTCATATCTGGTCGGGTGCTTCTGCTATTCATCTTGAGGTTCTCATCAGAATCCATCTTGCACATTTTTATATCTATCATTCGTCCGTATTTTGAGTACCGTTGTCATATCTGGTCGGGTGCTTCTGCTATTCATTTTGAGGTTCTCATCAGAATCTATCTTGCACTTTTATATATCTACCATTCGTTCGTACTTTGAGTACCGTTGTCATATCTGGTCGGGTGCTTCTGCTATTCCTCTTGATGTTCTCATCAGAATCTATCTTGCACATTTATATATCTACCATTCGTTCGTACTTTGAGTAGCGTTGTCATATCTGGTCGGATGCTTCTGATATTCATCTTGAGGTTCTCATCAGAATCCATCTTACACATTTATATATCTACCATTCGTCCCTACTTTGAGTACCGTTGTCATATCTATTCGGGTGCTTCTGTTATTCATCTTGAGGTTATCATCAGAATCCATCTTGCAGATTTATATATCTACCATTCGTCCGTACCTTGAGTACCGTTGTCATATCTCGTCGGGTGCTTCTGCTATTCATCTTGAGGTTCTCATCAGAATCCATCTTGCACATTTATATATCTACCATTCGTTCGTACTTTGAGTACCGTTGTCATATCTGGTAGGGTGCTTCTGTTATTCATCTTGAGGTTCTCATCAGACTCCATCTTGCACATTTATACATCTACCATTCGACCGTATTTTAGTACCGTTGTCATATCTGGTCGGGTGCTTATGCAATTCATCTTGAGGTTCTCATCAGAATCCATCTTGCACATTTATATATCTACCATTCGTGTGTACTTTGAGTAACTTTGTCATATCGGGTCGGGTGCTTCTGCAATTCATCTTGAGGTTCTCATCAGAATCCATCTTGCACATTTATATATCTACCATTCGTCCGTGCTTTGAGTACCGTTGTCATATCTGGTCGGGTGCTTCTGATATTCATCTTGAGGTTCTCATCAGAATCCATCTTGCACATTTATATATCTACCATTCGTCCGTACTTTGAGTACCTTTGTCATATCTGGTCGGGTGCTTCTGCAATTCATCTTGAGGTTCTCATCAGAATCCATCTTGCACATTTATATATCTACCATTCGTCCGTACTTTGAGTACCGTTGTTATATCTGGTCGGGTGCTTCTGCTATTCATCTTGAGCTTCTCATCAGAATCCATCTTGCACATTTATATATCTACCATTCGTCCGTACTTTGAGTACCGTTGTCATATCTGGTCGGGTGCTTCTGCTATTCATCTTGAGGTTCTCATCAGTATCCATCTTTCACATTTATATATCTACCATTCGTCCGTACTTTGAGTCCCGTTGTCATATCTGGTCGGGTGCTTCTGCTATTCATCTTGAGGTTCTCATCAGAATCCATCTTGCACATTTATATATCTACCATTCGTCCGTACTTTGAGTACCTTTGTCATATCTGGTCGGGTGCTTCTGCTATTCATCTTCAGGTTCTCATCAGAATCCATCTTGCACATTTATATATCTACCATTCGTCCGTACTTTGAGTCCCGTTGTCATATCTGGTCGGGTGCTTCTGCTATTCATCTTGAGGTTCTCATCAGAATCCATCTTGCACATTTATATATCTACCATTCGTCCGTACTTTGAGTACCTTTGTCATATCTGGTCGGGTGCTTCTGCAATTCATCTTGAGGTGCTCATCAGAATCCATCTTGCACATTTATATATCTACCATTCGTCCTTACTTTCAGTACCGTTGTCATATCTGGTCGGGTGCTTCTGCTATTCATCTTGAGGTTCTCATCAGAATCCATCTTGCACATTTATATATCTACCATTCGTCCGTGCTTTGAGTACCGTTGTCATATCTGGTCGAGTGCTTCTGCTATTCATCTTGAGGTTCTCATCAATATCCATTTTTCACATTTATATAT
The DNA here is from genome assembly GCA_037127315.1 of Ascarosepion bandense. Classification (NCBI taxonomy): domain Eukaryota; kingdom Metazoa; phylum Mollusca; class Cephalopoda; order Sepiida; family Sepiidae; genus Ascarosepion; species Ascarosepion bandense. The sequence continues at coordinate 81,468 of JBBBDQ010003266.1, read as the reverse complement.
CTACCATTCGTCCGTACTTTGAGTACCTTTGTCATATCTGGTCGGGTGCTTCTGCTATTCATCTTGAGGTTATCATCAGAATCCATCTTGCACATTTATATATCTACCATTCGTCCGTACTTTGAATCCCGTTGTCATATCTGGTCGGGTGCTTCTGCTATTCATCTTGAGGTTCTGATCAGAATCCATCTTGCACATTCATATATCTACCATTCGTCCGTACTTTGAGTACCTTTGTCATATCTGGTCGGGTGCTTCTGCAATTCATCTTGAGGTGCTCATCAGAATCCATCTTACACATTTATATATCTACCATTCGTCCTTACTTTCAGTACCGTTGTCATATCTGGTCGGGTGCTTCTGCTATTCATCTTGAGGTTCTCATCAGAATCCATCTTGCACATTTATATATCTACCATTTGTCCGTGCTTTGAGTACCGTTGTTATATCTGGTCGAGTGCTTCTGCTATTCATCTTGAGGTTCTCATCAATATCCATTTTTCACATTTATATATCTACCATTCGTCCGTACTTTGAGTACCTTTGTCATATCTGGTCGGGTGCTTCTGCTATTCATCTTGAGGTTATCATCAGAATCCATCTTGCACATTTATATATCTACCATTCGTCCGTACTTTGAATCCCGTTGTCATATCTGGTCGGGTGCTTCTGCTATTCATCTTGAGTTTATCATCAGAATCCATCTTGCACATTTATATATCTACCATTCGTCCGTACTTTGAGTCCCGTTGTCATATCTGGTCGGGTGCTTCTGCTATTCATCTTGAGGTTCTCATCAGTATCCATCTTTCACATTTATATATCTACCATTCGTCCGTACTTTGAGTACCTTTGTCATATCTGGTCGGGTGCTTCTGCTATTCATCTTGAGGTTATCATCAGAATCCATCTTGCACATTTATATATCTACCTTTCGTCCGTACTTTGAGTACCTTTGTCATATCTGGTCGGGTGCTTCTGCATTTCATCTTGAGGTTCTCATCAGAATCCATCTTTCACATTTATATACCTACCATTCGTCCGTACTTTGAGTACCGTTGTCATATCTGGTCGGGTGCTTCTGCTATTCATCTTGAGGTTCTCATCAGTATCCATCTTTCACATTAATATATCTACCATTCGTCCGTACTTTGAGTCCCGTTATCATATCTGGTCGGGTGCTTCTGCTATTCATCTTGAGGTTATCATCAGAATCCATCTTGCACATTTATATATCTACCATTCGTCCGTACTTTGAATACCTTTGTCATATCTGGTCGGGTGCTTCTGCAATTCATCTTGAGGTTCTCATCAGAATCCATCTTGCACATTTATATATCTACCATTCGTCCGTACTTTGAGTACCTTTGTCATATCGGGTCGGGTGCTTCTGCAATTCATCTTGAGGTTCTCATCAGAATCCATCTTGCACATTTATATATCTACCATTCGTCCGTGCTTTGAGTACCGTTGTCATATCTGGTCGGGTGCTTCTGCTATTCATTTGAGGTTCTCATCAGTATCCATCTTGCACATTTATATATCTACCATTCGTCCGTACTTTGAGTACCGTTGTCATATATGGTCGGGGACTTCTGCTATTCATCTTGAGGTTATCATCAGAATCCATCTTGCACATTTATATATCTACCATTCGTCCGTACTTTGAGTAACGTTGTCATATCTGGTCGGGTGCTTCTGCTATTCATCTTGAGGTTATCATCAGACTCCATCTTGCACATTTATATATCTACCATTCGTCCGTATTTTGTGTACCTTTGTCATATCTGGTCGGGTGCTTCTGCTATTCATCTTGAGGTTCTCATCAGAATCTATCTTGCACACTTATATATCTACCATTCGTCCTTACTTTGAGTACCGTTGTCATATGTGGTCGGGTGCTTCTGTTATTCATCTTGAGGTTCTCATCAGAATCCATCTTGCTCATTTATATACCTACCATTCGTCCGTACTTTGAGTACCTTTGTCATATCTGGTCGGGTGCTTCTGCAATTCATCTTGAGGTTCTCATCAGAATCCATCTTGCACATTTATATATCTACCATTCGTCCGTACTTTGAGTACCGTTGTCATATCTGGTCGGGTGCTTCTGCAATTCTTCTTGAGGTTCTCATCAGAATCCATCTTGCACATTTATATATCTACCATTCGTCCGTACTTTGAGTACCGTTGTCATATCTGGTCGGGTGCTTTTGCTATTCATCTTGAGGTTCTCATCAGTATCCTCTTGCACATTTATATATCTACCATTCGTCCGTACTTTGAGTACCGTTGTCATATCTTGTCGGGTGCTTCTGCTATTCATCTTGAGGTTCTCATCAGAATCCATCTTGCACATTCATATATCTACCATTCGTCCGTACTTTGAGTACCGTTGTCATATCTGGTAGGGTGCTTCTGCTATTCATCTTGAGGTTCTCATCAGTATCCATCTCGCACATTTATATATCTACCATTCGTCCTTACTTTGAGTAGCGTTGTCATATCTGGTCGGGTGCTTCTGCTATTCATCTTGAGGTTCTCATCAGAATCCATCTTGCACATTTTTATATCTATCATTCGTCCGTATTTTGAGTACCGTTGTCATATCTGGTCGGGTGCTTCTGCTATTCATTTTGAGGTTCTCATCAGAATCTATCTTGCACTTTTATATATCTACCATTCGTTCGTACTTTGAGTACCGTTGTCATATCTGGTCGGGTGCTTCTGCTATTCCTCTTGATGTTCTCATCAGAATCTATCTTGCACATTTATATATCTACCATTCGTTCGTACTTTGAGTAGCGTTGTCATATCTGGTCGGATGCTTCTGATATTCATCTTGAGGTTCTCATCAGAATCCATCTTACACATTTATATATCTACCATTCGTCCCTACTTTGAGTACCGTTGTCATATCTATTCGGGTGCTTCTGTTATTCATCTTGAGGTTATCATCAGAATCCATCTTGCAGATTTATATATCTACCATTCGTCCGTACCTTGAGTACCGTTGTCATATCTCGTCGGGTGCTTCTGCTATTCATCTTGAGGTTCTCATCAGAATCCATCTTGCACATTTATATATCTACCATTCGTTCGTACTTTGAGTACCTTTGTCATATCTGGTCGGGTGCTTCTGTTATTCATCTTGAGGTTCTCATCAGACTCCATCTTGCACATTTATATATCTACCATTCGACCGTATTTTAGTACCGTTGTCATATCTGGTCGGGTGCTTATGCAATTCATCTTGAGGTTCTCATCAGAATCCATCTTGCACATTTATATATCTACCATTCGTGTGTACTTTGAGTACCTTTGTCATATCTGGTCGGGTGCTTCTGCAATTCATCTTGAGGTTCTGATCAGCATCCATCTTGCACATTTTTATATCTACCATTCGTCTGTACTTTGAGTACCGTTGTCATATCTGGTCGGGTGCTTCTGCTATTCATCTTGAGGTTCTCAACAGACTCCATCTTGCACATTTATATATCTACCATTCGTCCGTATTTTGAGTACCGGTGTCATATCTGGTCGGGTGCTTCTGCTATTCATCTTGAGGTTCTCATCAGAATCCATCTTGCTCATTTATATATCTACCATTCGTCCCTACTTTGAGTACCGTTGTCATATCTGGTCGGATGCTTCTGCTATTCATCTTGAGGTTCTCATCAGAATCCATCTTGCTCATTTATATATCTACCATTCGTCCTTACTTTGAGTACCGTTGTCATATCTGGTCGGGTGCTTCTGCTATTCATCTTGAGGTTCTCATCAGAATCCATCTTGCACATTTATATATCTACCATTCGTCTGTACTTTGAGTACCGTTGTCATATCTGGTCGGATGCTCCTGCTATTTATCTTGGGATTCTCGACAAAATCCAATTATAGATCTGCAATGTAATCAATCCTGACTTAAAATCCGGTTTCAGTCACTTGCTCGCCGTCGGGATGTGGCTTCTCTCTGTTTTTTTTTTTACAATTATTTTCATGGTCTTCCTCTTACAATCTCATTTCTTTGGTGCCCCGACCACACGAATTCACTCGTGTTACTAGATTGGTTCCTAGGTTCCACCCTTTAACCGTCAAAACAGTAAAATGTAACCTCACTTCTTCTCTACCAGCTTCTTTTCTCGCACTTTCCGCCGCCTGTATAACTCTATTCGGTATACATTCTTCCCTGATGGTTTCAATCTCGAAAAGTTTAAATTTACCGTTAATTGCCATTTTCTGTCCCCTAATTCCCATCTTTCTCCAATCCTTTCTTCGACATCCCCTGTACCTTCCTTTTTGTTTTTTTCCTTTTCTCTCACTGTAACCCCCTGTGCACCAGTGGTGATTTCACCTTGGTTGGAGTGGAACGAATATATATATATATATATATATATATATATATATATATATATATATATAATGAAATAAATTTCGATGTTCAAAACTGTTGAATGATCATTTCAACATGAAATCCCTAAGAGAGATTTCGCGTCTCATCGGCAACTACCACATTTTCAAAATGAAATAAAAGAGAAATAAAAAATGAAGGTTAAGAAATTTACGTCACAAAAAAAAAGTCGGTTAGCAATCAACGTCTATCTAAAAGTAAAATCTAAAAATAGACGCGAATTTTTCTGTATTTTAAGACTTTACTCAGACTCTGGAATGCATTCTTGGATATTTGAATTCACTTTCGGAATTCATTGTCGCACTTACCGTCCTCTGTTAGAACACTTTCCAGGTATTTAAATTTCTGTCGCAGTTTGATTTTAGTATTTTCAGCCTGTAGCTAGCATTCTGGGCCCCTCTTTTTACTGATGACCATGCATTTAGTTTTCTTGTTTATATGTAGTCCTTTCTTTTCGCTTTCTGTCGCTATCTTCTGTACCAGTTATAAAATGTGTTAATAAAAATAGTTGGTTGGTTGTTCTGTTTTTATGGTACATCAGCCTCGGCGGGTCATTTATTGCCAACTAAATTTTATTTATTTATCACTGCTAATACCTTTTACTTTCAAGAATTTATTGTTGTTTTTATATAAGTTTTGTGTCTAGTAATACTTTTTTTTTCGTTTATCAAGATTCATTGGGATTTGTTTTTAAGGGCAGGGGCCCCAAGTCCTACCCTTGTTATTTAACCCAAGGGACGGATTAATACCTTTCCAAAGAGTACCAGTGCTTAAGTGAATGCAGGGTATTCAACTGGAATTCGAACTCGGCTCACCGATATCCACTGCACCACAATGCACATTCGTCACTAAACGCTTACAGCACCTGGTATCCCCACGCTGTCGCCCATCTAAGTATTGACCAGGCTCAACCTTGTTTAAGTTCGGTTATCGAGCGAGAACCCGTGTATTCAACGTGATATGGCCGTAAGCCAATAAAAATAGAGCAAGCGGAATAAACAGAAGAAAATTCTGTTAGAACTGTTAGATATGGAATATGGTGGTTCTATAATTCATTGCGAGTTGCGTTGGCTTTCCAGAGGACATGTTCGCGGAAGATTCTGGAAACTGAAAACATAGAAGAGAAAAAATTAACTGCCCAAGCAAAAAGGCCCTTTTGTGTGATAAGAAAGGAATGTTACCAACCATCTCAATGACCTTAATTTGAAACTGCAGATCAAGGACAAATTTTTTACTAGCTTAGTAAATGATATCAGTGCATTCAAAATGAAGTTAAAATTGTCTATCTCTCAGAAAACAGAGATTTGAGCCTATTTTTACATTTAAAATTTAAACATCGTGACTGTGTTAAAGATAATGCCAACTTTACGAAGTACATAGAAAATATCCTATTACTACAAGAGGTCATTGATAATTGTTTTAGTGATTTTACTGAAAAAGAGGACTGCATTTATAAATCTCTTTTCACTTACTGAACAAAACATTCTGAAGATGTACAGTAATATCAATAATCTTATTGTTCTAAAAGCAAATTAAGTACTGAAAATGAAATTTACTGAATTTCTCTCAATCGCAAATGTAACTGAAATACTTCATTTTTCAAGAACTGAAAACCAATTGCCCAAAGTATACATGTCGCTTTCGAACAACATGCGCATGCGAACTGTCATTTTTCATACATGGAAGTGATGAAGAACCAACTTTTGAGAATTTAACTTCCAATATTATAGGTTTGTCGCAAGCTAAGCAAAGTAAAAAAACTCATTAAAGCTATACATGTTTTATTTGACATGTTTAAGAAATTATTTTGATTTAAAACGGCTAAAAGTGTTCATAGATAATTAGCATCACTTTCAGAAATAACTAATTAAAATTTATCACTGCAAATTCAGAAGTGCCCTTTTCCTAAAAAACTGCTCCATCAGTCGATATTATATATATATATGTGTGTGTGTGTGTGTGTGTGTGAAAAAGGCATTTCTGAACATCCAACTTCAGCTTATTTTTTATAAGGTGAAGTTGGATGTTCAGAAATGCCTTGTTTACATACCGTCTCC
>JBBBDQ010003266.1:0-70000 GCA_037127315.1 Ascarosepion bandense | reverse complement strand
CTCTTTGTGGGATTCTGTCTGGTTTTATTCTAAATATCTTCGTATTTGTTCAGGGCTTGTTGTACATTGAATGCGACTGTAATCAGATTATTATGATTTTTTTTTTCTTATTGAAGACAATTTTCTTCTTCATGTGCCGTGTGTCTTTAGAACGTAGGCGATCATGGACTTCCACTTCCCGCCTGTCCCTTGTTGCTGTTAAAACTATTTCTCTTAGATGTGCGTTGTGGTGCAGTGGATATCGGCTTGGAACGAGAAATCGGAGAGCCGAGTTTGAATTCTAGTTGAATTCTTTGCATTAACTTACTCGCAAATATCTTTAGGGAAAGGTATTAATCCGTCTCTTCCCTGCAGTTATGGATTAAATAACAGGACAGATTGGGTTCTATAGCCTTGGTCGTCAACCAGTCTACCGCCGAAAGCAATGGCGACCTACTGCGGGATAATCTTCTGCCCAGTCAGTCATGTCTCTTTAGAGACATGATCACCCAAGCAGGAATAGCAGGACAGATTAGGTTCTATAGATTTGGTTGGCAACCAGTCTACCGCAGAAAGCAATGGCGACCTACTGCGGGATAATCTTCTGCCCAATCAGTCATGTCTAATTCGAGACATGATCGCAAAAAACGTGTATCACGTATGACACTTAACTGACTGAATGAATATAATAGTTAGAATCATGATAAAGACTTCTACTGGGCATAAAGTGGGGGATCGGTTTTTAATTGTTATGAAGTAATAAACAGATCACCAACTAATTACTACGTAATAAAATGACACATCTCTTTTCCCTCTAGCTATGAGTCAAATATCAGGACAGATTGGGTTCTATAGCCTTGGTCGGCAAACAGTCTACCGCAGAAAGCAATGGCAACCTACTCCGAGATAATCTTCTGCCCAGTCAATCATGTCTCGAAAGAGACATGATCGCCCAAGCGTGTATCACGTATGGCACTTAACTGACTCATCTCTTCCAAACCTCGCTCCGCCATCCATTTGCTCAAGCCAATCAAGTATGTCTCGCGCTGCTTTTCTGTTTCTCTTTCCCTCTATCTGTCTTGTGAGTCTAGATTCTCTAGAACTTCTTTCCTCATTACGTGTCACAGGAACCTCAGCTGTTTCTTCATGATGATAAGAATAATTTTTCTTCTCGTTTGCATTCTCTCCAATACCTCGGCCCATGGTAGCCTCAGCATCCTTCTGTAGAACCACATTTCTGCTGCCTCGAAGCTCTCCTTCATCCTTAAAGAGAACGTCCAATATTACAAGTTCCCAAAAACCGACGGGGATAAACCAGATCTTTGTTTTACCGATTCTTGATTTTTACCTGTTTTTTTTTTTTTTTTTTTTCAGAAAGGAACATTTACATATAATGACTCCAAAACAAAACAGCTTTTCTTTTAATCACTATAAAGGAACTTTCTTGCCAGTCATGTTAGTCAACTGGACAGCAACGCACTGCGCCTCTTTGGCCTCACTATCTCAATCGACCCGAAGTGGAACGACAACATCGAATCTATAGCTGCATCTACTGCTAGGAAGGTTGGGTCTCAGGCCAGAAAGTTTTTCTCTTCGGAATCCATCTTGTACATTTATAAATCTACCATTCGTCCGTGCATTGAATACTGTTGCCATATCTGGTCAGGTGCTCCTGCTATTCATCTTGAGGTTCTCGTCAGAATCCATCTTGCACATTTATAAATCTACCATTCGTACGTGCATTGAATACTGTTGCCATATCTGGTCGGGTGCTCTTGCTATTCATGTTGAGGTTCTCATCAGAATCCATTTTGCACATTTATAAATCTACCATTCGTACGTGCATTGAATACTGTTGCCATATCTGGTCGGGTGCTCTTGCTATTCATGTTGAGGTTCTCATCAGAATCCATCTTGCACATTTATAAATCTACCATTCGTCCGTGCATTAAATACTGTTGCCATATCTGGTCGGGTGCTCTTGCTATTCATGTTGAGGTTCTCATCAGAATCCATCTTGCACATTTATAAATCTACCATTCGTCCGTGCATTAAATACTGTTGCCATATCTGGTCGGGTGCTCTTGCTATTCATGTTGAGGTTCTCATCAGAATCCGTCTTGCACATTTATAAATCTACCATTCGTACGTGCATTGAATACTGTTGCCATATCTGGTCAGGTGCTCCTGCTATTCATCTTGAGGTTCTCGTCAGAATCCATTTTGCACATTTATAAATCTACCATTTGTCCGTGCATTGAATACTGTTGCCATATCTACATTTATGTGAATCTTGAAATCAATACCCATTATCCACTTTTATGTGAACCTTAAAGTCAGTAACCAAGTTCAACTTGTATGTGAACCTTATAGTCAATACTTAAGGTTCACTTTTATGTAAACCTTGAAGTCCATACCCAATGTTCACTTTTATGTGAACCTTGAAATCAATGCCTAGGTTCAACTTTTATGTGAACCTCATAGTCAATACCCAAGGTTCATTTTATGTGAACTTCGAAGTCAATACCCCAGATCTACTGTTATGGGAACCTTGAAGTCTGTTGTGGACCCAGAATAGGCCAGGAAGAAAATTCGAACTTTGGAATTAGTGAAATATATGTATTAAACGGAAAACAAATACAAGAGTGTTACACGTCGGTCTGACTGCCAAGTATTAGACCGGGGTGACTCAACTCAACTCAACTCAACTCAACTCCCCTCGCCGAGAGGCATATTCTCTCGGTACTCATAATAATAGGATGAGTTCATTATTGTCCAAAAAAGGTAGGTCCCATAAAAAAGACAGTACCCAAAGTCTACTTTTATGTGAACCTTGAAGTAAATACCCAAGGTCAACTTTCATATTTACATACGTTATATCCCTGATATTAATCAGTTTAACCCATATATATAGCATAAGTTAAAACACTGCCGGCAGTCTCTCTCCCACCGGCGCGACGTGGCTTCCCTGTGTCTCTTCTATAAATACTTTCACGGCTTCTGCTCCGCTGAACTTAGATCACTGGTGCCCCCTAAATACGAATTTGCACGAGATACTAGATTAACAAATAGATCCCACCCTTTTACAATGAAACCGATAAAATGCAACCGCAACTTCTACTCCAATAGTTTCTTTCCTCGCACTTCCCGACTGTGGAATTCCCTTCCACACGATTACTTCCCTGACGGCTACAATCTCCAGGAGTTTAAATGTAAGGTCAATAGACACCTCCTAACACACTAACCTACTGCCATTCTATCAAACACTGTTCCCATCTGCCCAACCCTCATCCTCGGTATCCTTACTCATCTGTCAACTTCCTCCTGACATTCCCTATGTCTAACCACTCCTTCTCTTTACATTTCCCTATGTAGCCCCATGCGCAATAGTGGCAGTGGAATGCCTTACTTGGGGTGAGATGATTAAAAAAAAAAAAAAAACTATATTTTATCACGTTATATGTGTGTGTGTGTGTGTGTGTGTGTGTGTGTGTGTGTGTGTGTGTGTGTGTGTGTGTGCTCGAGTTTTTTTGTGTGTTTTTTATATTGAATCACAAAAGATCTATATTGTACACGTCTAAAATCAATAACTAAAATGAAACAAAATGGAAAGCCGTTTCGCCAATCTGAAAAATGCAGACCGCAATTTTAGGCCAATAAGGATCGGACGTCATTCAATTCAGAAAAAAATTGCTTGAGTCTGTTTTGTAAGACAAACTGCTGCTAGGAAAGAAAAAGAAAACATGGTACACTTTTATATCATCAGGGATCCACGTCACTTAACAGAAAATTCGTATTCCACATAGCGTTTCAAAAACATCTGCCGGGTAAGTGTATTTACAACACAGAACAGAATTACAAAAAAAAGAAAGAATTTTCCACATTGAAATCGGATTTCAATTAAAAACGGAAAGCTTCAATTAAATTCTTCAAACTTTTACAGAAAATAACAGGATTAATATTTTGTCTGCTTCAGATATTCCCAAATTCTGAGCTCAAATGAAAACGATTTACAGAATTTTCTGCGATTAGTTTGACACAAGGTGATAAATATACAGTACCCAATGAGGATTGAGTATCACTCAGTGGTAAAAGTAAATCATTATTCATTTTTGGCTTGGAGTTCTTTAATCTTATTTCCCTTGCTTATTTACACCAAGTAGTAATAAAACTTGCGTCGTGGTACAGTGGATATCGACTCGGAACGACAAATCAGGGAGCCGAGTTCGAATTTTAGTTGAATTCCTTGCATTCACTTACGCGCAAATACCCTTAGGAAAGGTATTAATCCGTCTCTTTCCTCCAGTTATGGGTTAAATATTAGGACAGATTGGGTTCTATAGCCTTAGCTGGTACCCAGTCTACCACAGGAAGCAATGGCAACCTACTTCGGGATAATGTTCTGTCCAGTCAGTCATGTCTCTTTCGAGACATGATCGCCCAAAGCTTGTATCGCTTAACTGACTGAGTAATAAAAGATGCCATTTGACGTTGCATATACATTTTTGGAGATTGTAGCTACCAGGGAAAGAAGTAAATGGAAGGGAGTTCCACATGCGGGAAGTGGGATAAAATAAACATTTTGAGTAGAAGTGGGGGTTACATTAAACTATTTAAACGGTAAAAGAGTGAGACCTGGATGACAATATAGCAGAGCGCTTAAATTTCCTTTGGCAAGGTACCGGAGTAAATAGTTCATTTGCCATGAGTATATTTGAAGAAAAGACTGAGGGAGGCCATGTCACGTCAGTGGGAAAGTGACTGAGTACGAGATGCCAAGTCAGGATCGATTATATTGCAGATACCTCTTTAGATTTTATCAAGAACCTCGTGATGAATAGCAGGAGCACCCGACCAGATATGGCAACAGTGTTCAAGGCACGGACGAATGGGAAATTTATAGATGTGCAATATGGATTCTGACAAGATAAACTCTCTGGCCACACACAGAGACCCAGATTTCCCAGTAGTAGATATAGCTATAGATCCGATATATTCGTTTCGCTTCAGGTTGGTTCAAAAAGTGAGGTCAGGGTGTCTCCTTTAAAGGTGGCTTGCATTAGCCATGGTGATGGCTAGCAGGAAAGTTTCTTTATGATGGTTCACTTTGGAAGAATGGTAGACTTTGATAAAACAGTAGCAACTCAAGCATCTACGCATCGTTCAGTCAGTAATGAATTAGAACACTCTCAGCTACTGGCGTTTACATAGTACATCACACGCTAGAAGCGTGCCTTCTTCTACCGATAGCTCAAACGTAGAATCGTCGACTGGTGTCAATTGGGTCGGGTTTCAATATAACCATGGGGATTTAAACATTTGGTTTAGGGGTTAGGAAAGGGGGCAGGATGGCATAGATCTAGACGCGTCACTTTTTAATTTTGTCTGGGTAAGATGCTTTTCTGTAATATATATATATTAAACAATTTAAACCTGGTTTGAATACAATCAATTTTGATATTTCCAACAACGTACTCAAATGTCTGTAATCAGACCAGGGACCACAACACCACTATTTTGTCACTGTCTTCGGCCATCCGCCACGGTAGGGATGGACTTATATTTTCAATTCAATTATCTTTATTGTTAATAGCTTAAATGTTCTATGTTTACTGTGTGTTAATATTTACTCTTTGATAATGGTTTATGTGAGCCGAAAGCTTAGACCCAATAAAAAAATCAACACTGTGATTTTTTGTTGTCTTTCAACGATATCACCATCAAGTATATCAGACGGTATGAACGGATCCTACACAAAATTAATAGACAGAACTTGTCTATATGATTCAATGAAACCTGCATTAATATATATATATATATGTGTGTGTGTGTGTGTATGTGTGTGGGGGGTGTGGGGTGTGGGGGTGTTTTCATTTTGAAGTTAGTTGATTACACGACCTTGGTTTCAATCTGGTATCTTCAGGCGTCTTATATCAAGTGACTGTCCAACGTATTTTTTTTTCAAACGCATACCAGGGATTTTTCAAAACGCACAGTATGACGTTTAAAATAACTGAATTTTCAAAATAAGGCCGGAGTTTGTTAAGAGCTATAAACGCATTCGTCCGAGTTTGTATGATCCTGAAATATATTATCTGATATGCTTACATTCGGACATTACTAAGGAGTTTTCATTGAACATTACTTGTAGGCTTCATTAAGTAACCATTCTTGATCTGGAAATAATATTCTGGTTAACTTCTCCTCTTGGCACAGTCATCATCACCGTTGTAAGATCTTGTTTCTTTTTAAGTATGCACCATGTTATATAAGGGTCTTTGCTGATTTTTCTTTAAATTTTCACATTTTGAAACTAATGTCGCGTAATCGACTGACTTCTAAATGTAAAGACTATTATATTTGTATTGAGCACTTTTGGTTAATAAGTATATATATATATATATATATATATATATATTATATTTTAGAACATGTACATAATTTTTCTATATATATCCACAACAAAGGTACATTTGTTTCGACATTGAAAATTCAATGTCTCATCGGGCGGTATATAACGTAATGGAAAGCCTCTTTCCTGATATTTGTTTAGTTTTGTTAGAGGTGTTGGTGGGGGTTAGTGATAGGGGAATAAGTCTCTTGCAGTTGGTATTTATGTTTTTGGAGAATGTTTTTGTAAGAATGTATGTATACTGTCTCTCGGATTTAATCTCGTCCTTATGAAATCTCTGAAGAAGCTTGTTATAAGTGAAAGATTAAAGAGACTTTTTCGTACTTGTTCTTTAATTATTCTATCCATCTTGTCGGATTCCGATTCATATATATATATATATATATATATATATATATATACTAGCAGTATAGCCCGGCGTTGCTCGGGTGTAATGAAAGCTTTAAAGCTAATACATGGTCCTGGAGTTCAGACTCTTTGGACGTTGGCACGAAAGACTAAAAAGCAATAGTTGTTTCCAGTTAAAACGAAACCGTAGACTGAAAGAAAAATGAATGGATGTAAGTCAAATTTTGATTTCCTCGTATCGATATCAAATAAGTTTTCTCATCGTAAACTGAATTTTGAAGGCTAAATAAGTCCTCTGAGTAAATGGTATCATGGCTGAGACTAAGAACTACAATTAGAGCCAAACCCAAAGCAAAAACTAAAATAAAAGGGCTGAAAAAATACAGACATACAGGCAGATAAACAGACACACACACAAACATCTTGCCTTATATATATATATATATATATATATATATATATATATATATATATTGATTTTCTGCACTATTGTAAGAACTGCAACCTTGAAACTTCTGAATATCGTTTCTTATGTCTTTGTCTATGAGTATATCAAATTTTATTAAAATCGGACCACTCCTTCTATAAACCGATTTTTTCGATTATCGATTTTCGATATTTATCAGGGGTACCTCGACACAAAAGCTAGCTAAGAACACTCGTAACCGCTTATAGTACAACTGTGTAAATTTTCAAGAAAATCGGTTTAGCCGTTTCGGAATCTATAGGTAACGGACACACACACAGACACACACACAGACAACATTTATAAATAAGTTTATATATATATATATATATATATATATATATATATATGTGTGTGTGTGTGTGTGTGTGTGTGTGTGTGTGTGTGTGTGTTTATATATGTATGTATGCATAGATGTTGCAATAATAATGGCGTAAATGTGATGGTATTTTTATTCCTTAGGAGCATAGAAATACGAAGCGATTTCAGTTTTCATATCCAATTGAATTCAGTGTCACCTTGAACCTATCACGTGATGTTTCTGTTTTTAGGAGACATTTGAAATAAAAATTACGCCATGACAAAGATGAGATCACACCATAAATCTCATCAAGTCGAATTATATACATGCCCCACGTATGAACAGAAATATATGTTGTTTTTTTTTGTTTTGTTTTTTCTTCGTTTTCTGTTCGGGGTTCACATGACTTGTTCAAATCTCATAAAAGGAAAAATATTTCAAAGCAAGAACGAATATATTTGAGGACACTTTCAGGACGAAAGGGAGAAACTTACAATTACACATCATCATCATCTCACCCTTTTACACCTAATAGTGTGTCGGGCAGTAACTTTATTTTTTTTTTATGGGGCAGGGTTGTTAGCTCTGCGCCCAACACCCAAACCTGGAGGACCAGTGGGTCATTCTTGGTCCTTACGTTTGCAGCTCCTGGTATTCCCAAACGGTCACCCATTTAAGCACTGACCAGGCTCGGTGTTGCTTATCTTCGGTGATGAACGAGAACCGGTGTATGCAATACGATATAGACGTAGACTTACAGGACATATATATATATATATGGAAATAACTAAAATAGTGAAAGTCAACAATGGATAAGATGAAAATTGTAGTTAATCTTTATTTCAGTCCTTAGCTATCTGGCTGGAAGCAAAGTGTAGTATAGTGGTGATACCGAGCGAGCAAATGCGAAAGACCGGAACAATCCTGCTCATCTTTGGTAAAATTAGTTGGTTTCCTTGCGTAGAAACATTCGGAATTCATTGAACGAACAGCTAATGCGTCTCGCGTTATGCTTTTCTTTATTCCCTAGCATTCTGGCTAAGATCAAAGTGTAGTATCTGTTCTTCTCATCTCTAATGGTTTTGGTAATATTAACCGTTATATATATATATATATATATATATATATATATATATATGAAGAAGGGATGCTGTCAAAAAATTAATTTTTAAACTTAAACTTTTTAATAGTTTTTCCTAGATAGATAGATAGATAGATAGATAGATAGATAATGAATTTGACTAGATAGATAGATAGATAGATAGATAGATAGATAGATAGATAGATAGATAGATAGATAGATACGAATAAAATAAATAAAGAACAAATCGGAAAAAAGTGTCTTTAATCTGTTTTACTTATAACAAGTTTCTTCAGAGATTTAATAAGGGCGAATTATTTAAAATTTAAATATATATATATTTAAAAATAAATTATATATATATATATATATATATATATATATATATATATATATCCCTTCTTCATGCTCATGGAAAGAGACAATAGTGAGGCAGCGTCGGCTCAGTTAATTTTCTTTACTACCACTTACTAAACTTTACTACATATATATTGTTGTGGATTCCGGGTTAGAACAACAAACCAGATAATTGAGATAGAAAAATAGGTTATATTAAACATAAATATGCAAACTTGAACGCAGGTAAGTAATCCAGGAATACGATTAGTAAGAAATATATATATATTCAAATATATTCCGTCATTTAAAACAACACGGTTATCAACGCACACTTCTGAGAAAAACGCTTGTTGATAACACGTACATACTCAAACAAGAAAATAATAAACAGAAACTAAAAATCCTCGAAGCAATCTACATTAAACAATTTAAACCTGGTTTGAATACAATCAATTTGGATATTTCCAATAACGTACTCAAATGCCTGTAATCAGATCAGGGACCACAACGCCACTATTTTGTCACTGTCTTCGGCCATCCGCCACGGTAGGGATGGACTTATATTTTCAATTTAATTCTCTTTATTGTTAATAGCTTAAATGTTCTATGTTTACTGTGTGTTAATATTTACTCTTTGATAATGGTTTATGTGAGCCGAAAGCTTAGACCCGATAAAAAATTCAACAAATACTGTGATTTTTTGTTATCTTTCAATGACATCACCATCAAGTATATCAGACGGTATGAACGGATCCTACACAAAATTAATAGACAAAACTTGTCTATATTTTTCAATGAAACCTGCATTAATATATATATATATATATATATATATATATATATATATAAAAGTCTTTGAAGTGAAGCCGTGCTGGAAATAGTATATCCGTGTAATATTATTCTGGCTGAGTGGAGATCAGAGCTACTATGACTACTGACGCGGTATTCTCTGTGTAACTTTGGTATCTCTCGGTAACTTACGGACCTATTACGGTACTCGTACAATGTCTCTTCGGTTCTCTAACGGATCTCTCTGTACTCTGCTTTAACTCATTATGCCAGGAGTATATGTGTACTCAAGTCGAGTCCATTATCATAGAAAAAGAGGAGATCCATCAACACCCCTTCCTTGCCTTCTTTTTTGGGAGGAGTTAATATTTTTTTCGCTTGTGTTCTATGATTCTCAAAGGTTTTCAAAGATTTCTTCCATCGCATCATCGCTTTCTGAGGGTGACGAGCTTGGCTCCTCAATCCTTCTTTTCTCTGTTTTATACTTCAATAGGTAAATTTTTCTCGTTGTTTTGTGTACATAACATTTCCTAGTCTGTTTATTGTTCCCGGTTCCCGGTTTCGAATATGCGATATTATTTTTGAAGCATTGTGAAGTAAACCTGTTCACCTGGTTTGAATGATCTTTTCGTAACTATGGGTGTAATAAATACTGGCGAAACATTCTGCTTTAGCTCGATTTTTACTGTGAATTTGTTACATCGTCCTAAACCGCTTCCGGAAATTGATTGTGTCATTTTTCTTTCAATTTCGTAGCTTCTGTCGGCTCACACTCTATTTTCTTACAACAAGATCTATAACAGTGAATAAAATAAAGTTATTAGAAATTCTGTAATCTAAACATAGCGATATGGGTGTTCGCGACACTTTGACCGAAAGTCTGTCTTCAATGCATGATCTTCAGCCCATATCAGTCAGTTAAGAACCATACGTGAAACACGCTTGGACGATCATGTCTCGAAAGAGACATGACTGACTGGGCAGAAGATTATCCCGCAGTAGGTTGCCATTGCTTTCTGCGGTAGACTGGTTGCCAACCAAATCTATAGAACCTAATCTGTCCTGCTATTCAACCCATAGCTGTAGGAAGAAGAAGTGGGTTATATTATTATATTAATAAATAGTAATTAGAGGGGGATCAGTTTACTACTTAATGACAATATAATACAGATCACCCACTTTATGACCAGTAGAAACTTTGATTATGCTTCCAACTATTATATTCAATCAGTTAAGTGCCATACGTGAAACATGCTTGGTCGATCATGTCTCTAAAGAGACATGACTGACTGGGCAGAAGATTATCCCGTGCGGTAGACTGGTTGCCAACCAAGGCTTTAGAACCCAATCTATCCTATTATTGTAACCCATAACTGGAAGGAAGAGACGGATTAATACCTTTCCTAAGGGTATTTGCGCTTAAGTGAATGCAATGAATTCAACTAGAATTCGAACTCGGTCCCCCGATTTCTCGTTCCGAGCCGATATCCACTGCACCACAATGCACATCCATATATACTTCTTTAAAGTGTCATTCAGAACCTTTAACGCAAAATAAACTTCGATTTGATTTCCATAGCTTTTATTTCTGAGTACCAGAACTGATAAAATTAAATATTCACCTTGTTTCTTATGTATTTAATCCGAAAATATTTCTTATTGATTTGAACGGGTTTTAGTAGATACACTTATTTACAGTCACGCCCTTGTGTATTCCTTTACTCGGTAATTGAGCCTTAGAGGTCTACCGTGGCCTAATTGGTAAGTACACACTTCTCATATAAGGGTGTTTTCCCCTATGGAAAAAAAAAAGAATAGACAGAGGTTCTATTCCTGAAGCACATTTTTTTTCTTTGGTAGAGTGTTTCGATCTGCCGGTTGACATTAATTTCATTAAAAAAAATCAAAGATGTGAAACTCAAATACGTATACATGTAGAGATAGGAAATTAAGAAATTAGAATCAACCTTCTTCACTTTTACAAAAAATTCACAATGACGTGTGAAATCCTGGCTTTTCCCAAGTAGAAAAAGGATTGACCATGTGCTTAAAGAAACCAGATTTCGCAAGTAGGTGTTAAATTTATTTGTTAAATTTATGTGTTAAATTTATTTTTGACCAATGGGAGCTACTTGAAAGACTTAAGGACTTAGCGATCCAGTGCCAAATTCAAAAAGACTATATATAAATGACCTCCATCAGCGTCAAACGGTCACTCAGATGGAAGCAGCAAGAAAGACAACACTAAATTGTAACTTCAACCGACCCGGAGATAAGGTCAGGTCGCACCTTTTTCTCTTTCTCCTTCTTTCTCGTGTGCTGATGCGTTCTACTTATTCTTCTCCATCCAAAGACATTCCTAGTGAATACATACACACGTACGTACGAATCAACCATCTGCCCGTGTATTGAATGCTGCTGCCATATCTGGTCGGGTGCTCCTGCTATCCACCTATGGGTCCTGGACAAAATGCAACGGATAAACTGTATCTGTAGCTCAGATACAGTCACTTTCTCACCAGCGCAATGTGGCTTCCCTGTGTCTCTTCTACAAATACTTTCACGGCTTCTGCTCCGATGAACTTAGCTCACTGGTGCCCCTTATGTATGAATTTACTCGAGCCACAAGATTAGCAACTAGGTCCCTTTTACTGTGAAACCAATAAAATGTAAACGCAAATTCTACTCTCGCATTTCCCGCCTGTGAAATTCCCTTCCATTTACTTGCTTTCCCGACATCTACAATCTTCAAGAATTCAAATGTATAGTCAGTAGTCTTCTACGATCTCACTAACTTGCTTAATCTTCTCATGTTTCTTTCTTCGTCCACTCCACTGTCATCAATATTCTCATCCTTCTCTTACCCTCTTCCTGACACCCCCTGTAACCTGTCACCCTTTCTCATAACTTTCCTCCTATGTAACACCCTGCTCAACAGTAGCAGTAAAACGCCTTGATTAGGGTGACACGATTATAATATATATATATATGACAGAAAAAGTTTGCTAGAAACACAGAAGATGCAATTTTGATCTCCAAAAATTTAAATGCATTGACAATCGTTATCTTCTATTTGAAATATTTTATTGATAAATGAATTGTCTCCCTTTGTAGAGGTCGTGATTACCGGCCCCTGGCTTGGGCTGGTAGCAGCCCAGCTCTGGCCTCTTTCTCCCTACGACTTCTCTGAGTCAACATGGACTAATTTTAGCTCCGTGAAACTCAACCAGCAGCCACATGGTGTCCGAAAATGGAACGGCCAAGAGACGGCATCGGATCAATGACGTCCCAACAGTTGCAGCAAAGCATCAGAAAACGGAATCTCTCCTCAACCTGAAGACAAATCTATAAAGGGGGGGGGTACATAGGAGGTAAGTTAGGAGAAAGAGTGACAGGTTACAGGGGGTGTTAGGAAGAGGGTAGGAGAAGGATGAGAATACTGATGAGAGGGACATGATTATATATATATATATATATATAGTCATCCGCAGACAGATCTGTACCCAGCTTGCCGCACCTACAGCAGGCTGTTACAAATATATCCCAATAAAACTTGTGTTTGGTGAACATATTTGCTATATCAACACAAAAATGAATGTAAAATAATAAAATAGTAACGCGAATTCAGTATTCTATCAACGCTATTATATTGGAAATATTTTATAGACAAATGAATTCTCTCCCTTTATAGGGGTCGTGATTACCGGCCCCTGGCTTGGGCTGGTAGCAGCCCAGCTCTGGCCTCTTTCTCCCTACGACTTCTCTGAGTCAACATGGACTAATTTTAGCTCCGTGACGTCCCAACAGTTGCAGCAAAGCATCAGAAAACGGAATCTTTCCTCAACCTGAAGACAAATCTATAAAGGGGGGGGGGTACATAGGAGGTAAGTTAGGAGAAAGAGTGACAGGTTACAGGGGGTGTTAGGAAGAGGGTAGGAGAAGGATGAGAATACTGATGAGAGTAGAATGGACGAAGAAAGAAGTATGAGAGAGAGAGAGAGAGATAGGAAGCAAGTTAGTGAGATAGTAGATGACTACTGATATTTGAATTCTTGAAGATTGTAGCTGTTGGGAAAGCAAGTAAGCGGAAGGGAATTCCTCAGGCGGGAAATGCGAGAGAAGAAACTGATGGAGTAGAATTTGCGTTTACAATTTATTTGTTTCACAGTAAAAGGGTGGGACCTAGTTGCTAATCTTGTGGCTCCAGTAAATTGGCAGGAAATTATAAGTAATTGCTATATATATATATATATATATATATAACTTTAAAAGTTTATTTCACATATGCATATTTGAATAAATTAAACATAAATAACACCAAATGAATTTTCAGTCGGTTCGACTTTCTGCGTCGACAGCCGTTACCTTAAACATATATTCAATTTATTGAAAAAAAATAGATGCAATTTCTGTTTGAGAACGAACATATTGTTTTTTTTTTTTAATTCAAAAGGGAACAAATACAGCACTCTGTAGTCATTTTAGAGGTAAGCTGATTTAGTTGAATATTACAACAGTGTAGTGACATCACTGTGTGGGTGCCTCATAAGCTCAGTAAATGTTGATAATCACGCCTCTCTGTGTGTATACAGCTAAATGCTCGTGCGTGCCTAAGCCAATCTCCAGAAAGTAGCTCGCCAATAGAAGAGGTTTTAAAAACCACCTGGCGTGGGCGTGTTCGTGTTTGCAAGATCATATGCAAATAAATGTCACATGACCCGATTTTAAAACGAGAAAGAGAGAGAAAGAAAGAGAGAGAGAGAGCGCGCCAATGTTCGTGAACGACATATATTACTGTAGATTAGGCATCTGAGAGATAAATGCCGAAATAAGATGAGGTCGTCTTTATTTAATGTTGTGTCTCGGGAATATGCCATCGGAGTACAGTAAATCATAGTGGAAACGGCCGATTTAGGACCGGGGTTGTTGACACTTCTGGTCGAAGAGGAGAGATTGTTTAAAATCATATATGATAGATAACTATCGCCATTTCTTTTGTTATTTCATGTCTTGCTTTCGTCTTACTGGAAATTCTGTGGTAGATCTTAGCGACCTAGAAAGAGAACGCAAAATAATTATAAATATTTTTAATAAAAATCAATACAAGCAAGGCAACAAAGCCACAAGGGTTTACTAAGATTTAAAAAAGCAGAAACGTTGCCAAGGAGCGAGAACAATAGGAGAGCAATCAGAATTACAGTAGTATGCTGATTTTTAGCAAAGTTAGTGGGTTTTTAAACACCTTTGAATTTTATTTACTGTAATTTGTCCTCTGAATCATTATAAGGGTAAAGAGCATTGACGCGACACAGGGAGAGAAAACATGAGAACACCAAACTTGAGTGCAAGAAAAAGTCTTTATAAAAAAGAGGAAGGAAGAAAGGGAAGATACAAAATGTTGTTTTAAAAATAGTTGCAAAAAAAAAAAAAAGTGGTATTTGCGAAGACTTAACTGGAAGCAGTATAGTTCATTCTGTTAACAGTTCTTCTCATTTTCAGTTGCGACATCAGAATATATTCGTTTTCAATTTGAATAGGGATTCCATTTTCTGATGCTTTGCTGCAAGTGTTGGGACATTCTTGATCCTATGTTGTCTTCTTAGTAGCTCAGTTTTCGAGCACCATGTGTCTGATGGTAGAGTTTCACGGACCTAAATTTGTCTGTGTTGACTCGTCCGAGTCTCGGGGAAAAAGAGAGAGAGATAGGCTGCAGTCAGCCCAAATAAGAAGCCGGTAATCTCGACCCCCTACAAACGGAGACAATTCATTCAGCTATAAAATATTTCCAGTAGTAGATAACGATTGTCATTGCATTTAAATCTTTGGAGATCAAAGTTGTCTGGAAAGCATGTAACTGGAAGGGAGTTCCACAAGAAAGAAGTGCGAGAAAAGAAACTATTAACATAGGACTTACGGTTACATCTAGCCAACTCAATTGTAAATTAGTATGACCTTGTCATTAATCTAGTACTGTGCTTAAATTCATAAAGTTTAGGGACCATAAGGAAGAGCTCATCTGAACAATTAACTTGAAAATATTTGTAGGAAAGTTAATTTGGTGAGGGCGAATATACGACATTCGGAAAGTGGCTGAAGCCGGGACGCCAGGTCAGGACCAATAATATTGCATATTCTTCTTTAGATTTTATGAAGAATCTCGCATTGAGAATCAAGCAGTAATATTCTAAGCATAGACGAATGGCAGACTTATCGATAGCAAATATTTTTTTTAATCTTATCACCCCGAGCAAGGCGGTAATGCCACTGATGTGCAGGGGGCTACATAAGAGTAAAAAGATTAAGTAGAAGAGAATGAAGAGGAAGACGAACCAGTTAGAAAGGAGCAAGATAAAGATGGGAATACAGGTGTGATGACAGTTGCAAAGATGGAGAGAAAGGAAAGGATATACAGGGCGTTGTGGAAAGAACTAGAGTCAAGTGGTTAACAGATGAGTATTGACATTGCATTTAAATTCCTGGAGGTTGTAGCCGTCAGCAAAGCAAGAATATGGAAGCGAGTTCCACAGGCGGGAAGTGCGAGAGAAGAAGCGATAGAGAGATAGATTCTGAAGAGAAGAATTATTGAGCCCAACGCAGTGAACCAAGTTTCTTAGCAACTCGGGTATTAGTGGATTTAATACCGTTTTTCTACTTTATGTCAGCCGAGAATGTAAGCCCAAGACGGCGCAATGAGTTACCTTTCTGGAGGTTAGTTTGAATTAGTTTGAGTTTTGTTTAATGGCATATCAACCTTTGTGGGTTATTTAATGCCAAAAAGGTGGAATTTTAAGATTTTTAATGTTCATTTGTTTTTATTCTTTTTTATTTTAGAAAACTGACAATGACTTCTAGTTTTGTATTCAAACAATATTTTACTGAGAATATTTTTCCTTCAAAAATGTATATTTTCCTATAAAAGTCCATTTTTATGTTTATTTTTCTATAAAAGTGTATTTTTATACTTTCATTGGTGTTTAACCCCAGTTTGGGAGTTAAATATTTGCCCACAGCTGAGACCCTAACAGGTGCTACCATTCCGGGTCAGAGTGGACCTGGAAACAACAGCAATTAAGAGGTGGTTTCATGCTCCTCACAATCTCTCAATCAGAGGCCTTGCTGCCAGATGCAGTTTACTGTCATGCCCAGGACCCTTCTGGAGGTTAACATCAGCCATGCTGGCTAAAGGCAGAAATAGAGAGTAGTTCTGTTTTGGAGCCATTGAACTGAACTTTTGGCTCTAATTAACAACACACAGAAGGTCGTTTAGCTCATTAGGCACCAATTTGATTAACTAATAAGACTAATTTTAAAACAGGTTTTAATAGTTGTGTCATAAGCATAGATACCAAGTTGAGAGCTGAAGGTCGTTATGGATATTCAAAATTGTGATTTAATCAATTAATAGTTTAAGAGTAGCACAAAAAAATCCTGATAATTTCAAAAGAGTTTCTGCAAAATTAAAAAATTAAAAAAAAAATTTACACTATTTATATTGTCCTCATCTTTACTGTTAATTTACGACGTTTAGGCCTTTGTACGCTTCAGCCTGCTTCAAGTGCTAAGTATTTTGAACCAAACCCATTATTACAATCACTAGGGTATATAATTCTCATTCTATGTGCGATGCCACTTCTGGTAGCCATGTAGTTATCTTCTTTTAACCTGGTAGCCATGTAGTTATCTTCCTTTAACTTAAATCTCTAAGTTATTTGTTCACCACTACTGTAGCTTGGTATTGAACTCCCAACTCTTTGGGTCAATCACAGGAACTAACCAACGTCTATATCCGCTGGGGTTGGAAATTTCTAGGCCTTGAAGAAAACTGGAGCGTACATCGACCGAAACGTCATAAACATGACAGTAAAGATGAGGACAATAGTCCGAACAATCTAAATAGTGTAAATACTACGTCATCTCAGATTTATGGACAAACAGAAAATATTTTACATGTTCATACAAAAAACAAATAAAGAAAAACATAAATTTGTCAAGTACATTGTATGTATTGCTTTTAACAACTCTTTCCCATCTTTCAACAAACTTGTTGAAGCTATATTCGTAGAAACTTCGTCATTTTTTGTTAGAAAATGGTTTTCAAGTGTCTCCAAATGATTTCAGAAAGTCAAATTTAAATTGTTAATGCTATATTCGTAGAAGCCTCGTAGAATCGTCTTTTTTTGTTGGAAAATGGTTGTCAGGTCGTCTCCAAATGATTGTACAAAGTCAAATTTAAATTGTTCCATAGAAACTAGAACAAATGAAAATCCGAAGGCCCCAAGTCGGGAGAATATCAACTCTAAGCTTTTGCAAGGTCTATTTTGCAACATGCTGTCTTACATCGCCGTGATGCAAAACGACTTGCCAAATAGACCGTTTTGTTGAACCAAAGTCTCTTCAAAAGACAAAAGGCGATTGAGATATTGGTCGGTTAGGTTAAAATCAACCTGAAAAAGTCTGCTTAAACCTGCTGCAGTTTGCAACGCTTACACTTTTCCGAAATTCATGGAGCCTAATATGGCGAAAGGGCAATTTTTTATTCTCCATCTTAAAAGCATTCATATGTAGACAATACGTCAACATTCAACAAAGTTTGACTTGTGTGGAGATACAGAACACCCAGATTAAAAGGGAGAATTTAATGTGGCTATCCTGTCCACAAAATACAACACAAATTTCAAGAAATGACAATGCAATAAGGAATGTTTGTATAAAATTAGAAAATAGTATATTTTTTTTTTTTTTTTTTTTTTTAATCATCTCACCCCAAGCAAGGCATTCCACTGCCACTATTGCGCATGGGGCTACATAGGGGAAGGTAAAGAGAAGGAGTGGATAGACATAGGGAATGTCAGGAGAAAGGTAATAGATGAGTAAGGATAGCGAGGATGAGTGTCGGGCAGATGGGAAGAGTGTTTGATAGAATGGGAGCAGGTTAGTGTGTTAGGAGGTGTCTATTGACCTTACATTTAAACTCCTGAAGATTGTAGCCGTCGGGGAAGCAATCGTTTGGAAGAGAATTCCACAGTCGGGAAGTGCGACTATTTAATATTTAACAACATATATGCAGATGTATTTTTTGTATAATTTGTTTATTGGAAAAAATGTTTTTTAGATTTAGGCGAATGTGGCTTTGAACATAAAAAACATCCATGTTTTGCTGTCTGTAATTCGACAAAGTAGTAATGTTTGTTTCTTTTTTATACGTCTGCCGCTAAGTAGGTGAAAGAAGAAAGGGTCGATGAATTTAAGTTGAAAAGGAGAGTTTGCGTGAGAAAGAACCGAAGAGAGGGAAAAGGGTCAAATAGAGGTAGTATTAAGATGCAGAATGCATTGGTGTGAAGAGATTACTCAGTCTACTTAACTAATAACGTCTGTGTTCTTTTCCTTTTTCTGGTCGGTGACAGATTTTATGGGCAGATGATAATATCTTGTTGTTGTTGTTTTCCTTTCCTTTCTTTCTTCTCTTGTGTATTGGTTGAGTCAGCGACGGACTTGTCTGTTGGTTCTTTGGCCTCTCTGATCTCTACGCCTTTCTAACTGGCTTGACAGGGGACGTCCTTAAGTAGTGAATCTGGTCATGTGACCGGCTCCAGCGAGCATTTTCGCTTCTCGGTGTGAGAAAACGTCATATATGAAATTTCTATTTCTAATCCGAGCAGGATCCAGAATTTTGATTTTTACACTGATTTGTGAATTTGTCTTGGTCTGGGTTTTTCTAAAATATGTTTAGTCGTTTGAATCCACTTTTGCGGGTGTGCAATTTTACTTTGTCTGTTATAGTTGGGTTTTTCCAAAGTGCTTTTATTCGTCTGAATCCGATTTTGCGGGTATGCAATTTTACTTTGTGTGATTTAGTTAGTTGATCGAGGATATGGGATTTGTATTCTATACTCGCAACTAAACGACGCAAAGTTTCAATCTCGAACACATCAGAAACAAGACAAAACAATTTACAAGTTGCAGTCATTTTATATTAATCAGGCGCGAACTTTTGCAATGATCTGGTATATATATATATATATATATATATATATATAGTTTTGGTTCATAATTAAATTAGACCAGTGCTTGTATTAAAGAGTGTTCAATACATTTATATTGTAGAACTTTTTAATATTTTTCATTTTTAAATGAGTTATTTCTAAAACCAAGGTTTCAACCTTTCGGTATCTTCAGGCCATTTATGAGAATTGATTTCCAAACGTTAACGTACAAACAGGGATTTTTATGAACGCACGACTGAAATTTTTAAACAATCGGAAGAGTTACTTAAGGATCTTAAAACATTTATATCCAGGTTTTTATGAACCTAATATTTATTTATAGGTGTGATTAAATCTAAAAATTACTTTTGGTCTTTCATTCAGCATTTTTTTTTTATTTGTTCTGGAAATAACACAATGGTTAACTTTTCCTCTTGGCACAATCTGCAAGCATAACCACCGTTGTATGTTTTGGCTATTTTTATATATTCTATGTTTTATCAGGGTATTTTCCTTTTTCCATTTCCACATATGTCTAGGAAGTTTAGTACAATTTTCAACGTTTTCCAGTTTAAATGTAAATTTGTGATTATATCTTCTGCTTTGAAATTAACCACTTCTATTTTAGAATATATATATATATATATATATATATATATATATATATTGTGTGTGTGTGTGTGTGTGTGTGTGTGTGTGTATTAGTCATCCACATACAAGCCTGTTTCACTGTATCACAGCTCATCAGTGTAGCTAGACCTCCACTTGCTTCCAGCCAGGATCGAAACTCAGCTCATGTAACGAGAGAAGAATGAAAATTTAGGGTGTTATATATATGCAGTGTATACACACGCCAGCCACCGGGAGAACTCAAATCATTACTGGAGAGTAATGCGTAAATCGCATAAGTGGTAAGTGTTTTTCAAATTTCCCTCTTTAGAGAGCTCAAACGTCATAATGCATAATTTATTAGCATATAAATTATTAGCATATATATATATATATATATATATATATCCAAAGGAGTATCCTTTACATATAATGGTAGGATAACTCTCTACGAGAGCTCTAAACATATATGCATATAAATACATATAGAGCAAATATAAGAAAAATTAAGACAGACGCGTTATTTCATGGTAATTCGGAAGTATAGGCCTATTTCAGGCGAGCCATCTTCAGCTTCCGTCTTTATTCAACAAAGGATTCTACATGAATCTCATGTAGAATCCTTTGTTGAATGAAGATGGAAGCTGAAGATGGCTCGCCTGAAATAGGCCTATACTTCCGAATTACCATGAAATAACGCGTCTGTCTTAATTTTTCTTGTATATATATATATCGCTCATTCAGTATAAATTAGAGCACTCTAAATATTGGGGCATGATACATCCTACGCTAAAGGTTTACCTCCTTCTACCGAGCGCCCATAGCTCAGAGGTAGAATCACCGACTGACGCCAATTCGGTTGGGTTTCAATCCTGTGTAAAAGCAATCGGATGTTTAACCGTACTGATGAGCTGTGATACAGCAAAACAGATCTGCCTGCGGATTATATATATATATATATATATATATATATATTTTTAATTTTTGATTGAACAATATATATATATATATATATATATATATTGTTTAGTCAATTCACCACAAGCAAAGCAGGAATGCCACTAGTACACAGAGAAGTTCAGAGAATGAAAATGAGATAAAAGGCTTCGTACAGGTTGTATTGAAAAAAAAAAAGATGAAAGGGATTCAAGAAGATAGAAGATGGCGATTGATTTTGCATTTAAATTTTTGAAAATTGTAGAAACACGGAAGTCAACGGTAATGAGTTCCACAGGCGCGAAGTGCAAGAGAAGAAACTGTTCAAGTAGAAGTGCTGGTTACATTTAACTATTTCGGCAGTAAAATGGTAGAAATTGGAATCTAATCTAGTAGCACGTTCATGCTGTCGGGGCACAAAAAAAATTGCTCGTCAGTTGCCTTGAAAATATTTGTAGATCCGAGTGGCAAGCCATAAACATTCATTATCCGCACTAATCGAGGGATTCCTGTTAAAATTTTGAGAATTTTTTATGTTACAATTCCGATGCTTACCCCTTTTCATAATATGGCGAAAGTGCCACTTTTCATCCTCCATCTTAAAGGCATCATCTGTGGACAAAATGTAAACATTCAACAAAGTTTGAATCGCCACTGACCGACACAAGTTTCAATTTTGACCTCACCAGAAATTGCCACGAAAAGAAACAATTGTCAAGTTGCAGTCGTTTTTGTATTAACTTTAAAAGCTTGTTGTAGAGTGGCTCACACCCCTGCAGCACTCTCAATAATAAAATGACCCATGGTCTTAAATTTTCAATTTAATTAAAGAATAGTAGCATTCGAAGCGTAATATTCAAGAGTCATTCGAGAAATATTCAAACTGATTATTTCGGCGACTTTTGCGATCTAAACCCCTCCTCTTAGTGTTGCAAGTTCTGTCTTGTCTGTCATTGTAACTATTGTACTGCTATGTGTATATCTGTTTAGCACCGGATATTGTGCTGAATAATACCGCAGCACACTTTCTCTGTGTATCGTATCCAGCACTGCGATGCTATAAAGCCGAATACGAAATTTTGCAACGATTTGATATTTGGCAAGTTATAATCGTTTAAAATTAATAATTCTTACATATTTAATCATTTTTTATTATTTTGAAATGGTAAATTCTGGATAAAGATAACGTGCGACACTGAGATCTGAAGGCGTATTGGGATGGCCAAGGACGCATCCCTAAAGCCGAATAAAGTATTGAGATACAGGAAAATTTTCGTTAGAAACAAAGAAAAGAGGACTGGAATGTTCAGTGATAGCTGTCTTTCTATATGGTAGCAAATGTCGGACAATCTTCTCAAAGATAAAGAAAAATCACAAAGCAACAGGAATGTTGTTATTCAGAAGGATAATGAGGATACAATGGAACGAACATGTGAGCAAGTTTTGGATAGAATGGAAACGAAAAAGAAACATGCTTAACATCAGAAAGAAGACAGTTGAAGTTTCTGGGACTCGTAATGAGGAAGGAATGGTTAGATAATCTGACACACACAGGGTGGTTAGAGGGAAAGAGAGAAAGGGAAAACAGCAAGGGAAATACTTGATGGGAGACAGAACAGTATTTGGAAGAAATGACTAGAGAAAATTTATTAAGAACTAGAAGGGATAGGAAAATGTGGGAGAACACGGAACATGAAAGAAGAAGGGAGTTTTATAATTGAGCTGAGAATCATTCAAGGTTCTCGAAAAACAGATGAACTCTTGATATTGAGGAAAAAGCCCAATGTCCTCAGGGCTGATTGGAAATTTCGACGTTGTATTTCTATTTTTATATTTCTAATGTCAGAATTATTCTTCTTGTATGTGCCCTGTCCTTTCAGGACGTGGTCGATCATAGCTTTCCACATCTCCCTATCCCTGGTGGCTCTTAGCACGCTTTCTCCTGTTACACCTCGCAACACCCGTTCTGTCATCCACCTGCTCGGGCCCTTCAAATATGTTATCTTCTGCTTTCCCCTGTCTCCTTTTCCCTCTATCTGGCCTGTCAGTATCAGGTTCTCCAAGCTTTCCTTCCTCATTGCATGTGACAACAACTTCAGTTGTCTCTTCCTGAAGCTCACTATTAATTTTCTTTTCGTTTCCATTCTTTGCAACACTTTATCATTGCTCACATTCTTGGTTCATGATATTCGCAATATCCTTCTGTAGAACCACATTTCCGCTAATTCAGGTTTTTCCTTCATCCTCGACTATATTGCCGAACAATCACTGCCATATTGAGGAACCGACACCACATAGCAATCTAGTACTCTCTTCTTTGTTTCTAGTGAAAGTTTCCTGTGTCTTAGTACTTTACTGAGCTTCTGGAACGCGTCCTTCGCCATGCCAAGTCGCCTTCGGATCTCTGCCTCGCACTTTCCACCTCCTGTTAGAACATTTCCTAATTTGTGCTTTTTTATTCTGTTTACTTATAAAATCGAGTGTTTGCGTGTCGATTTCCGACTTATCTGCACAGAGCACCAATGTCGCAGAAGAGGATTTTTTTAAAGATTGTTGTTAATTACATTAGCTCGGCTTAACGACTCTGCCGCTTTGGTAGATTAAACCATATTTGTACAGCTTCGTAATGCGACATTAATAAATGATTTTAATCAAAGATATTAAGATAACAGTAAAATAACGTTATTTTTCTTCCCTCTGTCTTTTCTACAAGTATTTTCATGGCTACTGCCCCGATCACATGTATTTACGCGTGCTTCTGGTGCAGTGGATATCGACTTCGAACGACAAATCAGGGAATCGAGTTCGAATTCCAGTTGAATTCCTTTCATTCACTTATGCACAAATACCCTTGGGAAATCCGTCTCTTCCCTCAAGTTATAGGTTAAATAATAGGACAGATTGGGTTCTATAGCCTTGGATGGCAACCATTCTACCGCAGAAAGCAATGGCAACCTGCTGCGGAATAATTTTCTGCCCAGTCAGTCATGTCTCTTTCGAGACATGATCGCCCAAAAGCGTGTGTCACGTATGGCATTCAACCGACTGAATAGATTGGCATTTAGGTTCCATTCTTTTATCGTCGAAATAGTTAAATGTAACCGCCTCTTCTACTCTAACAGTTTATTTTCTCGTACTTACGGTTTGTAGATCTTCCTTCCGTTTGCTTGCTTCTCTGATAGCTACAATTTACAAACAAATTTGAATTCAACGTCAAAAAGCCACTAAGACACAAGGGTTTTATAGGTAAGAAAGAATTAGAAGACAGAAACATTGCAAAGTAGCAAGAAAAAAAGAAGTGTAATCAGGAGATGGTGTAGCGGATAAGAAATTAATTAAAATCAACCTTCTTCCTCACTTTGAAAAAATTCACAAGGACGTGGGAAATTCTGGTTTTCCCAAATAGAAAAAGGATTGACCATGTGCTTAAAGAAAAATCGAACCCAGATTTCGCAAGTAGGTGTTAATATTATTTTTGACCAATGGGAGCGACTTACAAGACTTGAGAACTTCGCGAGCAAGTGCGAAAATCTAAATCCTTTAAATGGGCCCCGATCAGCGACAGAGAAAGCGAGTCAGATGGAAGCCGCGAGACGAAACATCTAAAATGTAACTTCAATTTCAAGCGACCATAGACATTGTCCTCTTTCTCTTTCTCCGTATCTCTTTCAACAATTACTGCTATGAACATTTTGTATGAACTCTACCCTTAACTTCTTAATAGTGTATCTAACTGAATATTAACTTCTACAACTTGTGTTATTCTTTCCTTTTAATAAATTCTTATTTTAAAATACAAAATGTATATTTTTATTCTTACACAATTCTACATATTCCAACCTGCCGACAACCAACCTTCTGATGAAAGCCTTCTGATAATTCTGATAACGATAAATTCTGCATAAAACTTGTAAGCTGTAGGGAGTTCGGTTATGTCTGACACAAGGCCGGATGAAAGAAACATTAACCAGCCCTTACAGCTTCAATGAACACTAAGACACAAGGGTTTACTTGGTGTGGAAGAGTCAGAAACACAAACATTTTTTTAATCATTTCATCCCGAGCAAAACATTCCACTGCCACTAATGCGCAGGGGGTTACATAAGAGAAAGTGATGAGAAAGAGTGGTTAGATATAGTAAATGTCAGAAGGAGGGTGATAGACGGGTAAGGATACCGAGGATGAGGGTTGGGAAGAGTGTTTGAGAGAACGGATGCGAGTTAGTGCGTTATGAGGTCTCTATTGACCTTACATTTAAACTCCTGGAGATTGTAGCCGTCGGGGAAGCAATTATGTGGAAGGAAATTCCACAGGCGGGAAGTGCGAGAAAAGAAGCTGTTGGAGTAGAAATTGCGGTTACATCTTATCTGTTTCACTCTAAGAGGGTGGGACCTAGTTGCTAATCTTGTATCTCGTGCAAATTCGTACCTAGAGGGGCACCAGTAATCTAACTTCATCGGAGCAGAATCCGTGAAAGTATTTGTAGAAGAGGCACTGGAAAAGCACGTCACGCTGGTGAGAGAATGACTGCATCCGGTTTGCCAAGTCGGTATCGATCACATTACACATTCTCCGTTGTATTTTGTCAAAAAAACCCGAGGAGAATAGCAGGGGCACCCGACCAGATATGGCAGTAGTATCCAATACACAGGCGGATCGTAGATTTGTATATGTGCAGGATAGATTCAAACGGGAAAAACTTCCGGGCCCTTTACAGAGAACCGACTTTCATAGCAGCGGATTTAGCAATGGATTCGATATAGTCATTCCACTTGAGGTCCGCTGAGACTGTGAGGCCAAGGAGGCGTAGTGTTTTACTCTCTGGGAGGCAAGCCTGGTCCATGCTAATGGGAGGTAGGTGCGATTGTCTATGACGGTTAATTGATAGCAGCTTCGTTTTGGAAGCATTAAAATTTACTAGCCATTTCTTACCCCAGTCCACTACGGATTGGAGGTCCTTTTCAAGCTCGGCAGCGAATTTCGCTTTGTCGCCCACACCAGACTTTTGATCGAGGCGAGTGTAAACTTTGGTGTCATCGGCGTACATGCCAACCTGGGATCTAATGGCATCGGAGAGATCATTAATGTAGATCACAAAGAGCGTAAGACCTAGGATAGAGCCTTGAGGGACACCCGCGTTCGTATGGTAGTTTTGGGAGGCATGTCCGTTTAATACCATCTTCAATGTGCGATTAGAGAGGAATGACTGGATTAGGTCAAACAAATGTCTAGTTATACCATAGCTCCGCATTTTGCGTTGAAGGCCAGCATGCCAGACTCTGTCGAACGCTTTGGAGATATCCAAGGCAACGGTTCGGGCTTTGCCATTTTTTTCGAGAGCCTGGTATATATATTGCTAAATAACAAGAACAAAAGAAGAGCAACCAGGAAGATAGTGATTGATATTACATGTAAATTTTTGCAGATTAAAGTTAAATGAGCTTGGTAATCTTTCACTGAAAGTTGACTCCTTAGTATTCGCCTAACTGCCGACTAATATCAACTGCCTAGTAGCTATACTGAACTCCAATAGAAGTCTAAAGAAATCCTAAGAACTTCTTGTTAACTATTATTAATATAGGAGGGAGAGTTCATTATCTGAGGAATAGGTGTGTTTCCCCATAACAGTATCCCCAGCCTGTAGTTAGCATTTTAAACTCTTCTTTTGCTGATGACCATGCATTCAGTTTTCTTGTAGTTTATGTTTAGTCCTTTCTTTTCGCTTTCTTTAGCTACCGTCTGTAGGTCTTTTAGTTTTATTTCCCTGTCTTGTTTGCTTTTAGTATCCCCGGCATGTATTTATTAGCTTGGGCTCCTCTTTTTACTGATGACCATGCATTCAGTTTTCTTGTAGTTTATATATAGTCTTTTCATTCCAGTTTCTTTAAGTACCTTCTGTAGGATGTTTTTTTTTTGTTTGTTTTCTCTTCATGACTGCAATCAGCACTGTACCATCTAGTCATTTTGAAAAGGATTTTAAATCTTTTTGTTTTTTTATTTTTTGTGAGGATAGTCATGAATCATGAGAGAGAGAGAGAGAGAGAGAGAGAGAGTGGGGCCTCATCATGGGTTTTATTCGACAAGCTTTTCATAAAGTCGTCAAAATATATTCCATCGAAGAACATCAGTCATAAGCAGTTTTTTGAAGCCAGAGAGAATCACTGCGTTTGGAATCCCAGCTATTTTACTGAACAAATTATGGCAATGGCCATTTGCTTTGTCGATCGCTGCCATTGTTACTTCTTGTGCAGCAGTCACGACGTTCACCGAAGAAGGGAAGTTTTTCTTTTGTTGTCAATAATGTCACTTCTTTATAATCAATTTTGTGAGTCACGAGATTTTTAGTCTTTCATTGGTTGCTGTGTTTACTGGGAATGTGTAACAGTTATGAACTATAAATTACACGGCACTGTGAAAAAGCGGAGTGATGACATTGTGACGAACACTGGTATTAAACATAAGGGAAATGAAACGAATAATGGAAGGAAGGAAGGAAGGAAGGAAGGAAGGAAGGAAGGAAGGAAGGAAGGAAGGTGGGTGATGAGTAAGCGGATTGGATAAAAAATGGACAATTTCTTGACAAATGGTCATAGTAATATTGGCCGTTTCTCAACTATAAATTGAACGACAACGTAAAAAACAAGGAGTTATGCCGTAGCGATAAAAACTAGGATTACAAATAAGGGAAATAAAAAAAATAATGGAAGAAAGGGAGAGAGACAGAGATGATGAAACATGGAGAAAAGAAGAAAGTAAGGAAAGAAGCGAGGAAGAGAAGGCAGGGAGGGAGGAACGGATGTAGGTGAGATAAGGAGAGAGGAAGGAAGAGAAGGAAGGGATGAAGGAAGAGGAAGGGAAGAGAAGAAATGGGGAAGTGTTGGAGGAGGAAGGGAAGGAAAGGAATTAAGGTAAGGAGGGGAGAGGAAGAAGGAAGGAAGAGAAGGAAGGACGGAAGAGAGTGGGGAAGAAGGGAAGGAAGAGAAGAAGAGGAAGAAGGAAGGGAAGAAGAGAGGGAGGAAAAAAGGAAGGGGGAAGTGTGCAAGGAGGAAGGGAAGGAAGTGAGGTAAGGAAAGGAAGGGAGGATGAAGAGAGGGAGAAAGGAATGAAAGGAAGGGAAGGAAGAAAGAACGTAAGAGAGTCAGGAAGAAGGGAAGGAAGGGAAGGAGAGAAGGAAGGGATGAAAGGGAAGGAAGAAGAAAGAGAAGGAAGGAAGGAAGGAAGGAAGGAAGGAAGGAAGGAAGGAAGGAAGGGAGAAAGAGAAGAAATGGGCAAGCGTTGGAGGAGGAAGGGAAGGAATGAGTTAAGGAAGGGGGAAGGAAGGAAGAGAGTGGGGAAGAAGGGAAGGAAATGAGGTAAGGAGAGAGGAAGGGAAGAACCAAGGAAGAGAACGAAGGGGAGAGTGGGAGAGAGGAAGGGAAGGAAGGGAAAGAGAGGGAGGGAGGAAGAAAAGGAAGTAAGGTAAGGAGGGGAAGGGAAGGAAGAGAAAGAAGGAAGAAAAAGAGAGGAGGGAGGGAAGGAAATATTGTAAGGAAGAGGAAGGGAAGGAAAGGAGAGATGACGGAAAGAATTCCATACGCCTATGGCTTACGGGGTTAGCGACTTCGACTGACACCAAATCGGTCGAATTTCGATCGCGGCCAAACGAAAGTTGATGTCTAGAAACACTGATGAGCTGTGATACAGTGAAACAGACCTGTATGTGGATGACGAATATATATATATTTATATATATAGTTTTGAGAATCCCGTGGATTGGTCCCGAGTCTCATGCATTTGCAGGCAGAATGAATAATTTTATTGAACGGTGTATTGTTGTTATTGTTAGAAATATATTCAGTACAAAAAAGGTTTCCCCCCTCAACGTAAGGACGCCTTGCCTTCCATTCAACAAATTTTAATTGCGTATCAATATAAGTGTCGGTGTTAGATCGACTATGTGGGCAAGACCATCTAACGGTTGGAGGTGAGAATCGCCTAGCATGCTCCGGGTAAAGTGCGTAGGCACGTGCCAATTGCATCCGGGTGTTCGCAAACTCATGAGTCAGCGATTGGTGAACAAATTTTTAAATTCTGTCAAGTGCAGGACGAATTATTCTCCCGATTTCTTTTCTGTCATACGCAGGGCTAGGACGTGACTCAATTTAGACATCTTGGAGTCTATTATTATTAATATGCAAGGTCCTGCCCGGTGTAGACAAAGGGAGATTAAATTCAGGTTGGCATTTTTTTGGAAGATTACTGCTTAACCCAGATACTAATTAGTATTCAGAAGGTTTTTTTTTCTCAATTTTTTAGGTTTTAATATCGGTCATTAAAAATAATTTTTTTAGGTTTTAATATCCGTCATTGAAAATAATTTTTTTAGGTTTTAATATCCGTCATTGAAAATAATTTTTTTAGGTTTTAATATCCGTCATTGAAAATAATTTTTTTAGGTTTTAATATCCGTCATTGAAAATAATTTTTTTATCAACTTCTTTATGTTACTGACGACGAAGTGTCGGTCGAAAGGAGCCTAAAATACCTACCCCTTTTTTAAACGAGATACTTTTGTATCTATTTTAACAATAAAGGGAAATATGATCCTTACTTAAATAAATGTACTGCCACTGGTGCACAAGGGTTTAGATGAGAGGAGAGTAAAAAGAAAATGTAACAAGTTACAGGGTGTGTCAGATAATGGATAAAAGAAGGGTGTGAATGTTAAGTGAGAGTAGAGCGAAAAGAAAGTAAAAAAAAAGGTACAGTGGGTGTCGGGGATAGAATAAAAGAAAAATGGGAGTAAAGGAGATAAGGGAGGGCAACTGATGTTGAACATAATCTCTTGGAGATTGTAGCTATATACGGAAGGGAGTTTCACTGGCGGAAAGTGAGTAAAAAGAGGCTGGTAGAGTAGAAGTGGTGGCTACATTTCACTGTTTTGACTGTAAAAAGGTGGGATCTAGTTGTCAGGCTATTAATAAAATCGTGTAGAGGGGTTACCTGGAAGCTAAGCTCGTCTTAACAGAAGCCGTGAGAATATTTGTAGAAGAGACAGAAGGAAACCACATCCAGTAGGTGAGAAAATGATTGGAGTTGAGCTGCCAGAACGCGACCGATTACATTAGAGATTCTTCTTTGAATTTTGAATAGAATAGCAAGGGCACTCGAACAAATATGATAAAAGTAAATTATATATATACTACCAGCAAAGCCCGGCATTGCTCGGGTGTAATGAAAGCTTTAAAACTAATCCATGGTCCTGGAGCTCAGACACTTTGGTCATTGGCACGAAAGACTAAAAAGCAAAAGTTGTTTCCCGTTAAAGCGAAACCGTAGACTGAAAGAAAAATGAATGGATGTAAGTCAAATTTTGAAGTTTGGTGAGAATCGGATAAAAATTGTGGATTTGTATAAAGAACATACAGACAGATAAACAGACACACACACAAATATCTTGCCTTATCTATCTATATATATATATTTTTTCGATTTTCTGCACTATTGTAAGAACTGCAACCTTGAAACTTCTGAATATCGTTTCTTAGGTCTTTGTCTATGTGTGTGTCAAATTTGATTAAAATCGGACCACTTCTTCTATAACCCGATTTTTTTTATTATCAATTTTCGAGATTTATCGGGGGCATTTCGACACAAAACCTAGCTAAGAACACTCACAGACGCTTATAGTACAACCGTGTAAATTTTCAAGAAAATCGGTTCAGGCATTTCGGAGTGTATAGGTAACGGGCACACACACACACACAAAGTTCCATTTATAAAATAAGTTCATATATATATATATATATATATATATATGTGTGTGTGTGTGTGTGTGTGTGTGTGTGTGTGTGTGTGTGTGTGTGTGTGTGTGTGTGTTCCATTTGTAAACGAGTTATTAAGCGACCTAGGGTTCTACCATGAGTGGTGTCTTCAGGCGATTTGCAAATCTTTTTTTTGCTCTACTGAAGTTTACAAATGGAAAATATTCATAAGTTCTACAATACAATTGTATTGAACACTTTTTAAAGCAAATGTGCACTGTTCTAACCTTATTATGCCAAGAAACTAAGTCAATAAACAATCAATGTGTGTGTGTGTGTGTGTGTGTGTGTGTGTGTGTGTGTGTGTGTGTGTGTGGTTAGTTAGTTAGTTAGTTTTTGGTCATATTTAAAACAGACCAGTGCACACTGTATTAAAATATATTCAATACAATTATATTGTAGAACGTTTCAGCATTTTTCATCTGGAAACAAGTTATTTTGCAACCTAGGTTTCTACCTTTCAGTGCCTTCAGGCGATTTACAATAACTAATTTTACTGTTTTTTTTTAACACTCACTTAACAGGGATCTTTTATGAACGCACAATTTTCAAAATTGAGAATAAGGGTTTTAGAACATTTTCATTCATGATTGTATGATCCTCATAGGTATTTATTGGTATGGTTACACTTGGACATAATTTCTGTTCATTCTTTTAGTAATTCATTTTGGCTAACATAATAGACAATATTTCCTCCTGGCATAAACTGCATATTTTGCCACCGATGTAAGGTTTGGTTATTTTTACTATGCTCCAAATTAAATCGGGGTCTTTATATACTTCGAGGATGTGCGTTGTGGTGCAGTGGATATCGGCTCGGAACGAGAAATCGGGGTGCCGAGTTCGAATTCCAGTTGAATTCATTGCATTCACTTATGCGCAAATAACCTTGGGAAAGGTATTAATCCGTCTCTTCCTTCCAGTTATGAGTTAAATAAAAGGACAGATTGGGTTCTATAGCCTTGGCTGGCAAGCAGTCTACCGTAGAAAGCATTGGCAACCTACTGCGGGAAAATCTTCTGCCCAGTCAGTCATGTCTCTTTCGAGACATGATCGCCCAAGCGTGTTTCACGTATGGCACTTAACTGACTGACTTTATATACTTCAGTTTTTATTTCCACACGCCAGACATTTTGCAATCACGTAATTGAGCCTATAAGCTCGCTTCTATTTTGGGGTTGTCTTATCGGACAGTTAGAAGAATTTTACGCACCGATCCATACAAATTAATGCTTGTTCAGAAACTGCAAGAACGCAACTGCGCATGACATT
The DNA here is from genome assembly GCA_037127315.1 of Ascarosepion bandense. Taxonomy (NCBI): domain Eukaryota; kingdom Metazoa; phylum Mollusca; class Cephalopoda; order Sepiida; family Sepiidae; genus Ascarosepion; species Ascarosepion bandense. The sequence goes on along the minus strand of JBBBDQ010003266.1, from coordinate 37,682 downwards.
CTGTGAGAATAAAATCCAAAATGTTCCTGCAAATACTATTCTTCTCACAAGTGATGAAGCTCACTTTCATTTCTCTGTGTCCGTAAGGAGAATTTCTCATCTCGATTTCCTTTACAGACACGATCAGTTGCCATCATGGTTTGGAGTGGTTCAAACCATGCGCTCGCTGTTGAATTTTTTAAAGGCTAGTAAATCTGTAATTGAAACACAAAGAGCCTTTCCTGCCGGTTTCATGTTCTTCTTCTATGTGCCCTGTCCATTCAGGACGTAGGCGATCATGGCTCTCCACTTCTCCCTATCCCTTGTGGCTCTTAGTATGTTTTCTCCTGTTACACCTCGCAACCCCCGTTCCGTCATCCACCTGATCAGTCCCTACAAATATATTATCCGCTGCCTTCCTCTGTCTCTCCTTCCTTCTATCTGTCCAGTCAGTATCAGGTTCTCCAGGCTCTCCTTCCTCATTGCGTGTCCCAGGAACTTCAGTTGTCTCTTCCTGATGCTCAGCATCAATTTCCTTTTTGTTGCCATTCTTTCTAACACCTCCTCGTTGCTTGTATGCTCAGTCCACGATATCCGTAGTATCCTTCTGTAGAACCACATTTCGGCCGCTTCCAGTTTTGTCCTCATTTTCGATGATATTGTCCAGCATTCACAGCCGTATTGAAGAACTGACATCACGTAGCAGTCTAGAACTCTTTTCTTCGTTTCTATTGAGATTTTCCTGTGTGTTAGTATTTTGCTCATCTTCTGGAACGCGTCCTTTGCCATGCCAATTCGCCTTCGGATCTCCGTGTCGCACTTTCCATCTCCTGTTAGAACACTTCCTAGGTACTTAAATTCTTTTTGGAATAATGCTCTTCCGGATAGAAAGTCGATATTGAGATAGAATTCAAATTTCAGGGCCACAGGTTCATCGCTTAAAAGAAATCTACCTGGAAAATCACGAACTCCAGAAACTCTTCGGTTAATGGAAAACTTTAGCAATCGTTTACAACAGTGTATGGCAAATAAAGACTGCCATTTGGAGATTGTCATTTGTCAAATGTAATTAATAAAAACTGGAGTTATTTGTCAAAAAACAAACAAGAAACAATGAAATATTTTTTTTAATATTATATTTTTTGTCAACCTTCAAAACGTAGGAGGTATTTCTGCAGCACTACATGTAATGTTGAAAAAAAAAACAAACAGCAAAATATTTTTTTCATAACAGTGACTTGGAAAATCTTATTAAATGTCCTACACTCTTGTCAGTATTATTGTCTATTTTACTGATTTTGTTTGAAGAGTTTTATTTTTTCTACGTCTCGATAATACAGGGTGCGGCAGAAATACCTCCCACATTTAAACCATCACCTGTGTGATGCTAGAAAACTTAGGCAAGTAACAATAGTGTCTTCTAGCTAATATATTGCCATATTTTTTTCAGATGCCATCGGTAGCCATCAAGGCTTGGACCGGTACACACCGTGCATTTTCAATTAAAGTTGTTTTTAACACTGGTGAATCTATAATTGCAACACGAAAGCTTTTCTGATCATTTTAATTTACGTCAGAATGATGTTGTTCCGGATAGAATAGCGATATTGCTACAGGATGATAAAATCAGGGCCACATATTCAACGCTTAAAAGGCCACCTCGAAGACCTCAAAGACCTCGAAGACCTCGAAGCGTCTTGGTAATGGAAAACTTTAGAACTTGTCTACAATAGTTTATGACGAATAGAGTCCGCAATTTGGAGGATATCATTTTAAAAATCAAATGGATAAAAACTGTAAGCCTTTGTTTAAACTAGAATACAATATCTTAATAGCAGTCCATTTGGTCTTTTTGGCGGCTTTTAAAATTTGCCGCACTTTGTATAAATCTTATAAATTGGTCTAAAATGATTGACCTAGCTAAGCTGAGAACTTACACGCAAATACCCTTGGGAAAAGTTACGAATCCATCTCTTCTCCCTCCAGCTATGGGTTGAATAGCAGTACAGATTGGCTTCTATAGTTGGCAATTAGTCAACTGCTGTAAGAAATGGCAACCTACTAAGGGAAAATCTGCCTAGTCAGTCATGAATCGAAAAAGAGATTATTTCCCAAGCTTGTATCCCGTATGACACTTAACTCAATCATCTGAATAAAAGAATTGAATAGCAGGACAGAGTAGTTTCTATAGCCTTGGTTGGCAACCAGTCTAACGCTGAAAGAAATGGCAAACTCCAGCGGGAAAATCTTCTGCCTTGTCAATCATGGATCGATAGAGACATGATCTCTCAAACGTGTATCACGTATGCCATTCAACTGAAAGTCTATAGTTATTTAGACGAAGGATTTGTGGAGAGACATGATCATCCAAGCATGTATGACGTATGGCATTTAACTGACTGACTTACTTAAGCTGAGAACAAAAACGTTGGCCACTCATCCCACCTTTGTGTCCTGGAGCCTAACCCGCAAGTTTTTTGTTATTTCCATAATTATTTTCTCTTTTTCATTTTATTTTTATTTTTATTTTTATTTTTATTTTAATCCCTTGTTCTCTGTTTAGGATGTGGTCTCTGGTTTTCACTTTTCCAACCTTTTCACTCTTTTCTTTTTTATTTTTTTCAATTGGAGTAGATAGAGCAAGCTATCGCCCGTTTCACACTCCACTCACGTCTATTGAACAGGTGAAGAGGCTCATCCCTTGTTCCCTGTTTAGGATGTGGTTTCCGGTTTTCTCTTTTCCAAAATTTTCACTCTTACGTAGCCCCCCCGTACATTACTGGCGTTGCCGCCTTGCTCGGGGGGATATGATTGAAAAAAAAAAGAAAAAGCGCTACATGCAGTAATTACTAGGTCTGGTCCCAAGTGCAAAATTCTATTCGCTTGCATAATTCGCTTCGAAGGCTGGTTTAGGTTGAAAGATATAAGTTGATATTTTGAGTCCGAAATTGGAAATTATTCTTGATTTGGATACAGTCTATTTCTCCAAGGGTATTCTCGATTGTGTTGATTTGCATCCGGTTCTTAAAATAGTGCTATGCTTAGAGATTTCTTCACAAAGTAGCGAATTATGAGCGTCCGCTCATAGTTACATTCCTTGTAGATACATCTCTGCAGTTAAGGCATAGGCCATTTATTGAGAAGGTTCGTTGTCACGAAAAAAGGACAGATTTGATTTTAAGCTATAATCAAAGTAATTATAATCTTGTTTATACATGGCTCATTATAATTGACATCCCCCGTTTTTTTATAATCTTGTTTATACATGGCTCATTATAATTGACATCCCCCGTTTGTTTTTTTTATAATCTTGTTTATACATGGGTCATTATAATTGACATCCCCCGTTTGTTTTTTTATAATGTTGTTTATACATGGCTCATTATAATTGACATCCCCCGTTTGTTTTTTTTATGATCTTGTTTACACATGGCTCATTATAATTGACATCCCACGTTTGTTTTTTTATAATCTTGTTTATACATGGCTCATTATAATTGACATCCCCCGTTTTTTTATAATCTTGTTTATACATGGCTCATTATAATTGACATCCCCCGTTTGTTTTTTTATAAACTTGTTTATACATGGCTCATTATAATTGACATCCCCCGTTTGTTTTTTTTATAGTCTTGTTTATACATGGCTCATTATAATTGACATCCCCCGTTTCTTTTTTTATAATCTTGTTTATACATGGCTCATTATAATTGACATCCGCCGTTTGTTTTTTTTATAATCTTGTTTATACATGGCTCATTATAATTGACATCCCCCGTTTGTTTTTTTATAATCTTGTTTATACATGGCTCATTATAATTGACATCCCCCGTTTGTTTTTTTATAATCTTGTTTATACATGGCTCATTATAATTGACATCCCCCGTTTGTTTTTTTTATAATCTTGTTTATACATGGCTCATTATAATTGACATCCCCCGTTTGTTTTTTTTATAATCTTGTTTATACATGGCTCATTTTAATTGACATCCCCCGTTTGTTTTTTATAATCTTGTTTATACATGGCTCATTATAATTGACATCCCCCGTTTGTTTTTTTATAATCTTGTTTATACATGGCTCATTATAATTGACATCCCCCGTTTGTTTTTTTATAATCTTGTTTATACATGGCTCATTATAATTGACATCCCCCGTTTGTTTTTTTATAATCTTGTTTATACATGGCTCATTATAATTGACATCCCCCGTTTGTTTTTTTTATAATCTTGTTTATACATGGCTCATTATAATTGACATCCCCCGTTTGTTTTTTTCATAATCTTGTTTATACATGGCTCATTATAATTGACATCCCCCGTTTGTTTTTTTATAATCTTGTTTATACATGGCTCATTATAATTGACATCCCCCGTTTGTTTTTTTTATAATCTTGTTTATACATGGCTCATTATAATTGACAGCCCCCGTTTGTTTTTTTTATAATCTTGTTTATACATGGTTCATTATAATTGACATCCCCCGTGTGTTTTTTTATAATCTTGTTTATACATGGCTCATTATAATTGACATCCCCCGTTTGTTCTTTTTATAATCTTGTTTATACATGGCTCATTATACTTGACATCCCCCGTTTGTTTTTTTATAATCTTGTTTATACATGGCACATTATAATTGACATCCCCCGATTGTTTTTTTATAATCTTGTTTATACATGGCTCATTATAATTGACATCCCCCGTTTGTTTTTTATATAATCTTGTTTATACATGGCTCAATATAATTGACATCCCCCGTTTGTTTTTTTATAATCTTGTTTATACATGGCTCATTATAATTGACATCCCACGTTTGTTTTTTTTATAATCTTGTTTATACATGGCTCATTATAATTGACATCCCCCGTTTTTTTATAATCTTGTTTATACATGGCTCATTATAATTGACATCCCCCGTTTGTTTTTATTATAATCTTGTTTATACATGGCTCATTATAATTGACATCCCCCGTTTTTTTTATAATCTTGTTTATACATGGCTCATTATAATTGACATCCCCCGTTTTTTTTTATAATCTTGTTTATACATGGCTCATTATAATTGACATCCCCCGTTTGTTTTTTTATAATCTTGTTTATACATGGCTCATTATAATTGACATCCGCCGTTTGTTTTTTTTATAATCTTGTTTATACATGGCTCATTATAATTGACATCCCCCGTTTTTTTTATAATCTTGTTTATACATGGCTCATTATAATTGACATCCCCCGTTTTTTTATAATCTTGTTTATACATGGCTCATTATAATTGACATCCCCCGTTTTTTTTATAATCTTGTTTATACATGGCTCATTTTAATTGACATCCCCCGTTTGTTTTTTTATAATCTTGTTTATACATGGCTCATTATAATTGACATCCCCCGTTTGTTTTTTTTATAATCTTGTTTATACATGGCTCATTATAATTGACATCCCCCGTTTGTTTTTTTATAATCTTGTTTATACATGGCTCATTATAATTGACATCCCCCGTTTGTTTTTTTATAATCTTGTTTATACATGGCTCATTATAATTGACATCCCCCGTTTGTTTCTTTTATAATCTTGTTTATACATGGCTCATTATAATTGACATCCCCCGTTTGTTTTTTTCATAATCTTGTTTATACATGGCTCATTATAATTGACATCCCCCGTTTGTTTTTTATAATCTTGTTTATACATGGCTCATTATAATTGACATCCCCCGTTTTGTTTTTTATAATCTTGTTTATACATGGCTCATTATAATTGACATCCCCCGTTTGTTTTATAATCTTGTTTATACATAGTTCATTATAATTATTATCCCCCGTGTGTTTTTATAATCTTGTTTATACATGGCTCATTATAATTGACATCCCCGTTTGTTCTTTTTATAATCTTGTTTATACATGGCTCATTATACTTGACATCCCCCGTTTGTTTTTTTATAATCTTGTTTATACATGGCATTTATAATTGACATCCCCGATTGTTTTATAATCTTGTTTATACATGGCTCATTATAATTGACATCCCCCGTTTGTTTTTTATATAATCTTGTTTATACATGGCTCAATATAATTGACATCCCCCGTTTGTTTTTTTATAATCTTGTTTATACATGGCTCATTATAATTGACATCCCACGTTTGTTTTTATAATCTTGTTTATACATGGCTCATTATAATTGACATCCCCCGTTTTTATAATCTTGTTTATACATGGCTCATTATAATTGGCCATCCCCCATTTGTTTTTTTATAATCTTGTTTATACATGGCTCATTATAATTGACATCCCCCGTTTTTTTATAATCTTGTTTATACATGGCTCATTATAATTGACATCCCCCGTTTGTTTTTTTTATAATCTTGTTTATACATGGCTCATTATATTGACATCCCCCGTTTGTTTTTTTATAATCTTGTTTATACATGGCTCATTATAATGACATCCCCCGTTTGTTTTTATTATAATCTTGTTTATACATGGCTCATTATAATTGACATCCCCCATTTTTTTATAATCTTGTTTATACATGGCTCATTATAATTGACATCCCCCGTTTTTTTTTATAATCTTGTTTATACATGGCTCATTATAATTGACATCCCCCGTTTGTTTTTTTATAATCTTGTTTATACATGGCTCATTATAATTGACATCCCCCTTTTTTTTTATAATCTTGTTTATACATAGCTCATTATAATTGACATCCCCCGTTTTTTTATAATCTTCTTTATACATGGCTCATTATAATTGACATCCCCCGTTTGTTTTTTTTATAATCTTGTTTATACATGGCTCATTATAATTGACATCCCCCGTTTGTTTTTTTATAATCTTGTTTATACATGGCTCATTATAATTGACATCCCCCGTTTTTTTTATAATCTTGTTTATACATGGCTCATTATAATTGACATCCCCCGTTTTTTTTATAATCTTGTTTATACATGGCTCATTATAATTGACATCCCCCGTTTTTATAATCTTGTTTATACATGGCTCATTATAATTGACATCCCTCGTTTGTTTATTATAATCTTGTTTATACATGGCTCATTATAATTGACATCCCCCGTTTGTTTTTTTATAATCTTGTTTATACATGCCTCATTATAATTGACATCCCCCGTTTTTATTATAATCTTGTTTTATACATGGCTCATTATAATTGACATCCCCCGTTTGTTTTTTTTTATAATCTTGTTTATACATGGCTCAATATAATTTGTGGTATCCCCGTTTTTTTATAATCTTGTTTATGTAGCTCATTATAATTGACATCCCCCGTTGTTTTATAATCTTGTTTATACATGGATCATTATAATTGACATCCCCCGTTTTTTTATAATCTTGTTTATACATGGCTCATTATAATTGACATCCCCGTTTTTTTATAATCTTGTTTATACATGGCTCATTATAATTGACATCCCCCGTTTGTTTTTTTATAATCTTGTTTATACATGGCTCATTATAATTGACATCCCCCGTTTGTTTTTTTATAATCTTGTTTATACATGGCTCATTATAATTGACATCCCCCGTTTTTTTTATAATCTTGTTCATACATGGCTCATTATAATTGACATCCCCCGTTTGTTTTTTTTATAATGTTGTTTATACATGGCTCATTATAATTGACATCCCCCGTTTTTTTATAATCTTGTTTATACATGGCTCATTATAATTGACATCCCCCGTTTGTTTTTTTATAATCTTGTTTATACATGGCTCATTATAATTGACATCCCCCGTTTTTTTTATAATCTTGTTTATAACATGGCTCATTATAATTGACATCCCCCGTTTGTTTTTTTATAATCTTGTTTATACATGGCTCATTATAATTGACATCCCCCGTTTGTTTTTATTATAATCTTGTTTATACATGGCTCATTATAATTGACATCCCCCGTTTTTTTTATAATCTTGTTTATACATGGCTCATTATAATTGACATCCCCCGTTTTTTTTATAATCTTGTTTATACATGGCTCATTATAATTGACATCCCCCGTTTGTTTTTTTATAATCTTGTTTATACATGGCTCATTATAATTGACATCCCCCTTTTTTTTATAATCTTGTTTATACATGGCTCATTATAATTGACATCCCCCGTTTTTTTTTATAATCTTCTTTATACATGGCTCATTATAATTGACATCCCCCGTTTGTTTTTTTTATAATCTTGTTTATACATGGCTCATTATAATTGACATCCCCCGTTTGTTTTTTTTATAATCTTGTTTATACATGGCTCATTATAATTGACATCCCCCGTTTTTTTTATAATCTTGTTTATACATGGCTCATTATAATTGACATCACCCGTTTTTTTATAATCTTGTTTATACATGGCTCATTATAATTGACATCCCCCGTTTTTTTTATAATCTTGTTTATACATGGCTCATTTTAATTGACATCCCCCGTTTGTTTTTTTTATAATCTTGTTTATACATGACTCATTATAATTGACATCCCCCGTTTGTTTTTTTTATAATCTTGTTTATACATGGCTCATTATAATTGACATCCCCCGTTTGTTTTTTTATAATCTTGTTTATACATGGCTCATTATAATTGACATCCCCCGTTTGTTTTTTTATAATCTTGTTTATACATGGCTCATTATAATTGACATCCCCCGTTTGTTTTTTTTATAATCTTGTTTATACATGGCTCATTATAATTGACATCCCCCGTTTGTTTTTTTCATAATCTTGTTTATACATGGCTCATTATAATTGACATCCCCCGTTTGTTTTTTTTATAATCTTGTTTATGCTACGGCTCATTATAATTGACATCCCCCGTTTGTTTTTTTTATATCTTGTTTATACATGGCTCATTATAATTGACATCCCCCGTTTGTTTTTTTTATAATCTTGTTTATACATGGTTCATTATAATTGACATCCCCCGTGTGTTTTTTTATAATCTTGTTTATACATGGCTCATTATAATTGACATCCCCCGTTTGTTCTTTTTATAATCTTGTTTATACATGGCTCATTATACTTGACATCACCCGTTTGTTTTTTTATAATCTTGTTTATACATGGCACATTATAATTGACATCCCCCGATTGTTTTTTTATAATCTTGTTTATACATGGCTCATTATAATTGACATCCCCCGTTTGTTTTTTATATAATCTTGTTTATACATGGCTCAATATAATTGACATCCCCCGTTTGTTTTTTTATAATCTTGTTTATACATGGCTCATTATAATTGACATCCCACGTTTGTTTTTTTATAATCTTGTTTATACATGGCTCATTATAATTGACATCCCCCGTTTTTTTATAATCTTGTTTATACATGGCTCATTATAATTGACATCCCCCGTTTGTTTTTTTATAATCTTGTTTATACATGGCTCATTATAATTGACATCCCCTGTTTTTTTTTATAATCTTGTTTATACATGGCTCATTATAATTGACATCCCCCGTTTGTTTTTTTATAATCTTGTTTATACATGGCTCATTATAATTGACATCCCCTGTTTGTTTTTTTATAATCTTGTTTATACATGGCTCATTATAATTGACATCCCCCCGTTTGTTTTTATTATAATCTTGTTTATACATGGCTCATTATAATTGACATCCTGTTTTTTTTTATAATCTTGTTTATACATGGCTCATTATAATTGACATCCCCCGTTTTTTTATAATCTTGTTTATACATGGCTCATTATAATTGACATCCCCCTGCTTGTTTTTTTATAATCTTGTTTATACATGGCTCATTATAATTGGACATCCCCCTTTTTTTTTTTTATAATCATGTTTATACATGGCTCATTATAATTGACATCCCCCGTTTTTTTTTATAATCTTCTTTATACATGGCTCATTATAATTGACATCCCCCGTTTGTTTTTTTATAATCTTGTTTATACATGGCTCATTATAATTGACATCCTCGTTTGTTTTTTTTATAATCTTGTTTATACATGGCTCATTATAATTGACATCCCCCGTTTTTTTATAATCTTGTTTATACATGGCTCATTATAATTGACATCCCCCTGTTTTTTTATAATCTTGTTTATACATGGCTCATTATAATTGACATCCCCCCGTTTTTTTTATAATCTTGTTTATACATGGCTCATTATAATTGACATCCCCCGTTTGTTTTTATTATAATCTTGTTTATACATGGCTCATTATAATTGACATCCCCCGTTTGTTTTTTTTATAATCTTGTTTATACATGCCTCATTATAATTGACATCCCCCGTTTTTATTATAATCTTGTTTATACATGGCTCATTATAATTGACATCCCCCGTTTGTTTTTTTTTATAATCTTGTTTATACATGGCTCAATATAATTGACATCCCCCGTTTTTTTTTATAATCTTGTTTATACATGGCTCATTATAATTGACATCCCCCGTTTGTTTTTTTTTATAATCTTGTTTATACATGGATCATTATAATTGACATCCCCCGTTTTTTTTATAATCTTGTTTATACATGGCTCATTATAATTGACATCCCCTGTTTTTTTTAGACCTTGTTTATACATGGCTCATTATAATTGACATCCCCCGTTTGTTTTTTTATAATCTTGTTTATACATGGCTCATTATAATTGACATCCCCCGTTTGTTTTTTTATAATCTTGTTTAGAGCATGGCTCATTATAATTGACATCCCCCTGTTTTTTTTTATAATCTTGTTCATACATGTACTATTATAATTGACATCCCCCGTTTGTTTTTTTATAATGTTGTTTATACATGGCTCATTATAATTGACATCCACCGTTTTTTTTATAATCTTGTTTATACATGGCTCATTGTAATTGACATCCCCCGTTTGTTTTTATTATAATCTTGTTTATGCATGACTCATTATAATTGACATCCCCCGTTTTTTTTATAATCTTGTTTATACATGGCTCATTATAATTGACATCCCCCGTTTGTTTTTTTATAATCTTGTTTATACATGGCTCATTATAATTGACATCCCCCGTTTGTTTTTTTTATAATCTTGTGTATACGTGGCTCATTATAATTGACATCCCCCGTTTTTTTTTATAATCTTGTTTATACATGGCTCATTATAATTGACATCCCCCGTTTGTTTTTTATAATCTTGTTTATACATGGCTCATTATAATTGACATACCCGTTTGTTTTTTTATAAACTTGTTTATACATGGCTCATTATAATTGACATCCCCCGTTTTTATTATAATCTTGTTTATACATGGCTCATTATAATTGACATCCCCCGTTTGTTTTTTATAATCTTGTTTATACATGGCCCATTATAATTGACATCCCCCGTTTTTTTTATAATCTTGTTTATACATGGCTCATTAAAATTGACATCCCCCGTTTGTTTTTTTATAATCTTGTTTATACATGGCTCATTATAATTGACATCCCCCGTTTGTTTTTTTATAATCTTGTTTATACATGGCTCATTATAATTGACATCCCCCGTTTGTTTTTTTATAATCTTGTTTATACATGGCTCATTATAATTGACATCCCCCGTTTGTTTTTTTATAATCTTGTTTATACATGGCTCATTATAATTGACATCCCCCGTTTGTTTTTTTATAATCATGTTTATACATGGCTCATTATAATTGACATCCCCCGTTTGTTTTTTTATAAACTTGTTTATACATGGCTCATTATAATTGACATCCCCCGTTTGTTTTTTTTATAATCTTGTTTATACATGGCTCATTATAATTGACATCCCCCGTTTGTTTTTTTATAATCTTGTTTATACATGGCTCATTATAATTGACATCCCCCGTTTGTTCTTTTTATAATCTTGTTTATTCATGGCTCATTATAATTGACATCCCCCGTTTGTTTTTTTATAATCTTGTTTATAAATGGCTCATTATAATTGACATCCGCCGTTTGTTTTTTTATAATCTTGTTTATACATGGCTCATTATAATTGACATCCCCCGTTTGTTTTTTTTATAATCTTGTTTATACATGGCTCATTATAATTGACATCCCCCATTTGTTTTTATAATCTTGTTTATACATGTCTCATTATAATTGACATCCCCCGTTTGTTTTTTTATAATCTTGTTTATACATGGCTCATTATAATTGACATCCCCGTTTGTTTTTTTTAATCTTGTTTATACATGGCTCATTATAATTGACATCCCCCGTTTGTTTTTTATAATCTTGTTTATACATGGCTCATTATAATTGACATCTCCCGTTTGTTTTTTTATAATCTTGTTTATAGATGCTCATTAAAATTGACATCCCCCGTTTGTTTTTTTATTATCTTGTTTATACATGATATTATAATTGACATCCCCCGTTTGTTTTTTATAATCTTGTTTATACATGGCTCATTATAATTGACATCCCCCGTTTGTTTTTTTATAATCTTGTTCATACATGGCTCATTATAATTGACATCCCCCCGTTTGTTTTTTTTATAATCTTGTTTATAAATGGCTCATTATAATTGACATCCCCGTTTGTTTTTATAATCTTGTTTATACATGGCTCATTATAATTGACATCCCTGGTTGTTTTTTATAATCTTGTTTATACATGGCTCATTATAATTGACATCCTCCGTTGTTTTTTTATAATCTTGTTTATACATGGCTCATTATAATTGACATCCCCCGTTTTGTTTTTATAATCTTGTTTATACATGGCTCATTATAATTGACATCCCCCGTTTGTTTTTTTTATAATCTTGTTTATGCATGGCTCATTATAATTGACATCCCCCGTTTGTTTTTTTATAATCTTGTTTATACATGGCTCATTATAATTGACATCCCCCCGTTTGTTTTTTATAATCTTGTTTATACATGGCTCATTATAATTGACATCCCCGTTTGTTTTTTTATAATCTTGTTTATACATGGCTCATTATAATTGACATCCCCCGTTTGTTTTTTTATAATCTTGTTTATACATGGCTCATTATAATTGACATCCCCCGTTTGTTTTTTTATAATCTTGTTTATACATGGCTCATTATAATTGACATCCCCCGTTTGTTTTTTTATAATCTTGTTTATACATGGCTCATTATAATTGACATCCCCGTTTGTTTTTTATAATCTTGTTTTTATACATGGCTCGTTAAATTGACATCCCCCGTTGTTTTTTTATAATCTTGTTTATACATGGCTCATTATAATTGACATCCCCCGTTTGTTTTTTTATAATCTTGTTTATACATGGCTCATTATAATTGACATCCCCCGTTTGTTTTTTTGTAATCTTGTTTATACATGGCTCATTATAAATTGACATCCCCCGTTTGTTTTTTATAATCTTGTTTATAAATGGCTCATTATAATTGACATCCCCCGTTTGTTTTTATAATCTTGTTTATACATGGCTCATTATAATTGACATCCCCCGTTTGTTTTTTATAATCTTGTTTATACATGGCTCATTATAATTGACATCCCCGTTTGTTTTTTTATAATCTTGTTTATACATGGCTCATTATAATTGACATCCCCCGTTTGTTTTTTTATAATCTTGTTTATACATGGCTCATTATAATTGACATCCCCCGTTTGTTTTTTATAATCTTGTTTATACATGGCTCATTATAATTGACATCCCCCGTTTTGTTTTTTTATAATCTTGTTTATACATGGCTCATTATAATTGACATCCCCCCGTTTGTTTTTTATAATCTTGTTTATACATGGCTCATTATAATTGACATCCCCCGTTTGTTTTTTTATAATCTTGTTTATACATGGCTCATTATAATTGACATCCCCGTTTGTTTTTATAATCTTGTTTATACATGGCTCATTATAATTGACATCCCCCGTTTGTTTTTTTATAATCTTGTTTATACATGGCTCATTGTAATTGACATCCCCCCGTTTGTTTTTTATAATCTTGTTTTTATACATGGCTCATTATAATTGACATCCCCCGTTTGTTTTTTTATCATCTTGTTTATACATGGCTCATTATAATTGACATCCCCCGTTTGTTTTTTTTTATAATCTTGTTTATACATGACTCATTATAATTGACATCCCCCGTTTGTTTTTTTATAATCTTGTTTATACATGGCTCATTATAATTGACATCCCCCGTTTGTTTTTTATAATCTTGTTTATACATGGCTCCATTATAATTGACATCCCCCGTTTGTTTTTTTATAATCTTGTTTATAAATGGCTCATTATAATTGACATCCGCCGTTGTTTTTATAATCTTGTTTATACATGGCTCATTATAATTGACATCCCCCGTTTGTTTTATAATCTTGTTTATACATGGCTCATTATAATTGACATCCCCCGTTTGTTTTTTTATAATCTTGTTTATACATGGCTCATTATAATTGACATCCCCCGTTTGTTTTGTTATAATCTTGTTTATACATGGCTCATTATAATTGACATCCCCCGTTTGTTTTTATAATCTTGTTTATACATGGCTCATTATAATTGACATCCCCCGTTTGATTTTTATAATCTTGTTTATACATGGCTCATTATAATTGACATCCCCGTTTGTTTTTTTTATAATCTTGTTTATACATGGCTCGTATAATTGACATCCCCCGTTTGTTTTATAATCTTGTTTATACATGGCTCATTATAATTGACATCCCCGTTTGTTTTTTTATAATCTTGTTTATACATGGCTCATTATAATTGACATCCCCCGTTTTGTTTTTTTATAATCTTGTTTATACATGGCTCATTATAATTGACATCCCCGTTTTTTTTTATAATCTTGTTTATACATGGCTCATTATAATTGACATCCCCCGTTTTTTTATAATCTTGTTTATACATGGCTCATTATAATTGACATCGCCCGTTTGTTTTTTTATAATCTTGTTTATACATGGCTCATTATAATTGACATCCCCCGTTTGTTTTTTATAATCTTGTTTATACATGGCTCATTATATTGACATCCCCCGTTTGTTTTTTTATAATCTTGTTTATACATGGCTCATTATAATTGACATCCCCCGTTTGTTTTTTATAATCTTGTTTATACATGGCTCATTATAATTGACATCCCCCGTTTGTTTTTTTATAATCTTGTTTTATACATGGCTCATTATAATTGACATCCCGCGTTTTGTTTTTATAATCTTGTTTATACATGGCTCATTATAATTGACATCCCCCGTTTGTTTTTTTATAATCTTGTTTATACATGGCTCATTATAATTGACATCCCCCGTTTGTTTTTATAATCTTGTTTATACATGGCTCATTATAATTGACATCCCCCGTTTGTTTTTTATAATCTTGTTTATAAATGGCTCATTATAATTGACATCCGCCGTTTGTTTTATAATCTTGTTTATACATGGCTCATTATAATTGACATCCCCCGTTTGTTTTTTTATAATCTTGTTTATACATGGCTCATTATAATTGACATCCCCCGTTTGTTTTTTTATAATCTTGTTTATACATGGCTCATTATAATTGACATCCCCCGTTTGTTTTTTTTATAATCTTGTTTATACATGGCTCATTATAATTGACATCCCCGTTTGTTTTTTTTTATAATCTTGTTTATACATGGCTCATTATAATTGACATCCCCGTTTTTTTTTATAATCTTGTTTATACATGGCTCATTATAATTGACATCCCCCGTTTGTTTTTTTATAATCTTGTTTATACATGGCTCATTATAATTGACATCCCCTTTGTTTTTTTATAATCTTGTTTATACATGGCTCATTATAATTGACATCCGCCGTTTGTTTTGTTTTTTTTAACAAGAGTAAGGATTTACACCTCAGCATTGGGTTTTCGGTTCGTAAACTTGGAAATCGTATTAACTAATTATTTATTTATTTTTTCACCTCAATAGGAGTAGATAGGTTCACCCATCAGCCAGTTTCCCAGAAAATAAATGAAAGAAAGAAAGAAGAAAGGCGGGTAGACAGAAGTCTGTCCTGCTAATACTTAGTAAAAAAAGAATTATTCTTTACTGATCACGGGGAAAGACAAATCAAAGATGCTAATTGTCTTACCTTCCACGCCTATCCAAATAAATTACCTTCTAACGTAACTCTATAGCTGGGGATCGTAAAGGTTGAACTTTACTGTAAAAAATAGAATAAATTGTATCTCTCAGTACAAGACCCCGTAGTATATATCTTAATTCAAGAGAAAATAATGATTCTAACTTCAATATGCCTTTTTCATTCTCTCATCAGCACCTCTATACTTTTTTAGCTTTTTGGCGACCTGATATCCAACTGTCACCATTTCGAGAAATGCGTCAAATTCTTTCTGTAATTTCTTTAGGGCATCTTTGGGCTAAATGGAATATTTGACAATTAAAACTATTACGAATAGAATATCTAATTTGACTATTAAGAACTAGCAGTATAGCCCGTAGACGCTTATAGTACTGCTGTGTAAATTTTTAAGAAAATCGATTCAGCAATTTCGGAGTCTGTAGGTAACGGACACACACACACACACACACACACACACACACACACACACACACACACACACACACACACACACACACACACAGTTCCATTTATAAATAAGTAAATGTAACCTCAATTCCTACTCTGATAACTTCTTTTCTCGCACTTCCCGACTGTGGAATTCTCTTCCACACGATTGCTTCCCCGGCGGCTACAATCTCCAGGAATTAAAATGTAAGGTCAATAGACACCTCCTAACACACTAACCTGCTCCCATTCTATCAAACACTCTTCCCATCTGCCCAACCCTCATCCTCGCTATCCTTACTCATCTGTCACCTTCCTCCTGACATTCCCTATGTCTAACCACTCCTTCTCTTTACCTTCCCCTATGTAGCCCCATGCGCAATAGTGGCAGTGGAATGCCTTGCTTGGGGTGAGATGATTAAAAAAAATGTTTAGATAGGAGAAAGAGTTAATGACAACAAGCCAAAAAGGTGACATCTTAGCTACTAATCCGACGCCAAAACGTCTCTTCGCCGCAAAAAAAATTCCCACTGAAATGGCTACGCCGAATTGGTAATGCTGAATCAGCTACGTCAAATGGACTACGACAAAACGTCCCATTACCCTTCAAGTATAGTATTAGAAATATGGGTGCGTGACCGAGTGTTTCGTTTTCTAACCTTAACGTCCTGGTTCGAATCTCACCATAATCGATTTGTCAGGAAAGTGATTTTTTGATGTCTTATCGGTCCAGTAACCCGAGCGTTCGCGCCCGAGGTCTCCACTTTAAAAAAAAATCGACCTTGTGTCTTATCTCGTTTCATTAGGGGAGGACTGAAAAATACCCCTCCGCGGCACGTCGGGAAGGATCAAAGTGTAGTATGTGTTCGCATATGTTCACTTCCTGCTCGCCGCGGCGAAAACAATAACCAGCTAAGACAAGCGTTATACCCAGTTACCGCGTAAGTGAGGGCTGGGTAATCTTTGTCCAATGGCCTGAGCGTACGCACTCAGGTTTCCCACGTTAAAAACTGACATGGTGTCGCAATTCGCTCCAGTGGGGAGTAGTGTAAATCAAAAGTGTAGTATCTGTTCTAAGGTACTCACTTCCTGCTTACCGGCGTGTAAACTATGACCAGCTAAGACTAGCTTTTGACCAGCTTTGAGAAGCAATGACCAGCTAAGACCAGCTTTGTACCCAGTTCCTGTGTAAGCGATGGCTGGGTAATCTTTGATCAATTGCCTGAGCGTACGTGCTCAGGTTCCCCACGTTAAAAACTGACCTTGTGTCACAACTCGCTCCAGTTGGGGAGTAGGGTAAATATCAAGTGTAGTATCTGTTCTCAGGTACTCACTGCCTGCTCGCCGGTGTGGAAGCAATGAACAGCTAAAACTAGCTTTGTACTCAGTTATTGTGTAAGTGGGGGCTGGGTAATCTTTGATCAATGGACTGAACGTAACGTTAAGCTTACAGAGTTCCCCATGTTAAAAACTGACCTTGTGTCGCAACTCACTCTAGTGGGAGAGTATGGTAAATCTCGGAATGAGAAATTGAACAGCCAAGTTAGAATTCCAGTTGAAATCTTTACATTCTCTTATGCCCAAATACCCATGGGAGAGGTATTAATCCGTCTCTTCTCTCCAGCTATGGGTTAAATAGCAGAACAGAGTGGGTGCTTTAGTCTTTGTTGGCAACCATTCTACTGCAAAATATAATGCCAACCTACTGCAGGAAAAATTTCTGCCTAGTCAGTTATGTCTTTTTCTAGACGTATCACATACGGCACTTAACTGACTGTATTAACAGCTCTTTTTAGGATAACGATAATTTCTTTAATAATTTCTTTAATAACAGATCTACTATGTAACCCATAGCTGAGGGACGGAGATAAATTTATTCCTTTCCCAATGGTATTTACGCGTAAACGAAAAGTAACAGCACGACTGGAATTTGAACTCGGTTCTCTGATTTTTGAGTCTGAGACATTATCCATCAAGTCACAAACAAATCTGCTTGAAAGCTAATATGAAAGAAAACTTGATATACGAAAACACGATTTAAGAAGTTGTAGATTATATCTTGACATCAAAGTCTGGAGAGGAGAAATACAAAATCATGTATGCTTGTTTGCTTAAAGTGTGTATAAGTGCTTAAACCTATTTAATCTTATACATCGCCTTAAGAGCGCCCAGTTTTCCGCTCTCAAACTATCAATTATTTATTCTCTTAATTCATCTCTTGCACCGTGGTCATGCAGTATTAGTTTGCCTTCGAAAATAGTTAAGATTCAGTTATCGTCGTTAACGCATGCGTACGAGGATTCCTTGCACAATGTTCGAGGAAGACACAATTTGAATGCCTATTCTTGCGGAGGCGGTAAAGTTGAAACCAGGCTCGACACGACACGACACGACAGGTGGTAAGCAACTCGCTTGTCATTTCGGAAAGTAAAATATTACAAATGTAACAGATCAGAATAAATGATGATAATGCAAGACGATAAATCTTTAGTCCAACTAGAAATATCAAGATATATATATATATATATTATAATTGGCTCTGTGATTTAAAGATTAATTGCACTGAGCCCTCCACCTGTATCATTTTTTAACATTAAAATATTAATATTAATTAGGATCAGGTCTTTGGGATTCACCTTCTTGCTTTTCCTTTTGGATTAAAGTTTTTTTTTTTTTTTTTTTTTTTTTAATCATCTCACCCCAAGCAAGGCATTCCACTGCCACTATTGCGCATGGGGATACATAGGGGAAGGTAAAGAGAAGGAGTGGTTAGACATAGGGAATGTCAGGAGTAAGGATACCGAGGATGAGGGTTGGGCAGATGGGAAGAATGTTTGTTAGAATGGGAGCAGGTTAGTGTGTTAGGAGGTGTCTATTGACCTTACATTTAAACTCCTGGAGATTGTATCCGTCGGGGAAGAAATCGTGTGGAAGAGAATTCCACAGTCGGGAAGTGCGAGGAAAGAAACTGTTGGAGTAGAAGTTGCATTTTATCGGTTTCACTGTAAAAGGGTGGGATCTAGTTGCTAATCTAGTATCTCGTGCAAATTCGTATTTAGGGGGCACCAGTGATCTAAGTTCATCCGAGCAGGATCCGTGAAAGTATTTATAGAAGAGACACAGGGAAGAAACGTACATTATATATATATATATATATATATATATATATATATATATATATAAATACGTTTTTCATTAAATAATATAGACAAGTTTGGTCTATTTATTTTATGTCATTTTTTTCATATTTTTTGATAAGCTTGATAGCATTATCATTAAATGAAGAAAGAAAATTACAATATTGATACATAATTTTTAATAATCAAATCTAAGCTTTCGGCTTAAATAAGCCATTTTCAAAGATGTCAAAGTACATTATATATTATAAACACGGGAAAAACATTATGACAAACTATTTTTGTTTACATGGAAGATTTCCAAAATACAACAAACTCATTCATTTCAGACACTGGAAGCGAATATCGCATCTCAGCTCGTGACGTCACACATGACTACGCACGAGTGAAAACAAGAAATATTAAGTACGGTAAGCAATTGGAATAAACCAATGGCTTCTGTTATTAATTATAGGCATTTAAGGATATTTGTGGAGATTTCATAATTTATCTTGTTCAGGTTAGGTTAACTGTTTTATGCATGTAACTTCGAGAAATTTTAGTTTTTGTTTCTTGTTTTCAACCAGGGTTTTCCGGAATCGTGTATATGGCCAGGCATATTGTTTTGAATTCCTAAAAATGTTAGAATTATCATTCAAGTGTGGTGTCAAAGGTCGTGAAAGCGAGTTTGTGGTGTGACCAACATAAATATTATTTAATCCGTTGGAGATACAATCTCCCAAAGGGCACATGAATTTGTAAACTATGTTGGTTTTTTGCAAATCGCTAACCGGGGAAGAAGAATCATTGCGAATAATTGAGTCGGGTATGTGCGTTGTGGTACAGTGGATATCGGCTCAGAACGAGAAACCGGGGAGCCGAGTTCGAATTCCAGTTGAATCCATTGTATTCACTTACGCGCAAATACCTTTGGGAAAGGTATTAATCCGTCTCTTCCTTCCAGTTATGGGTTAAATAGCAGGACAGATTGGGTTCTATAGCCTTGGTCGGCAACCAGTCTACCGCAGAAAGCAATGGCAACCTACTGTGGGATAATTCTGCCCAGTCAGTCATGTCTCTTTCGAGACATGATCGCCCAAGCGTGTTTCAAGTATGGCACTTAACTGACTGATACTAGATTTAGGATAGTATATGATTAACTTAATTCTTTTGATAGGATCTGTTGTAGATATATTAGTATTTACTAATTTTTTTAGTATGTTTTCATCTTGTTTATAATGTGTATGGATTTGATTAAGATATAGGAGATTAATATTTTTGTGATTAGTTGAATTAGTATTATGTTCTATTTGCTTAGTATTGAGACTTCTAAGAAAGCATCGTATTTGTTCATTAACTATATAGTTTGGGAAGGTATTATTATTTAGTATTTGTTTTATATTTTTTAGTTCACTGTAAAAAAATCTGTTTTGTGAATGAATTAGATTTTGCATGATGTATTAGATTTTTTATAATTGCTATTTTGTAGTAATATGGACATTCGTTCTTGTAGTTAAGCGTACATGAATTTATGCTGGTAGGTTTTTTGTATGGCGAAATAGTAAATTTGTTATTATTTGTGTTTATCAATATGTCAAGGAAGGGAATTTTGTTATTAGTATTGAGTTCATACGTGAATTTAAGGACAGAATTATTTTGGAAACGTTTTTGAAGTTGAAGTATTTCATCTGCATTTTTAACTAACACACAGACACACACACACACACATACATGCATTATATATATATATATATATATATATATATATATATATATATATATATAAATGTGTGTGTGTGTGTGTGTGTATAAGAAAAAGTGCAAGAAGCCGCGAACGTTTTTTTTAAAGTGTAGATTTATTGTTGTTATTATTATTGATATTACTTGTTTTTTGTATGATAATATAAGTGTCCATAATGGTATTTGTGTCGCTACACGTGTTTCAAGTCAAAAGTTGACTCTCTTCAGGCGAATAAACTTGTGACTTCACATATCGAGATCCATTTGTTTTTCTGATGACCAAGGTATCGTGTATAAATAGATAAGTGGCGAGCAAGTCAGAAAGTTCATATGCGTTCGCGCGTGTTGAGTTTTGTTCACACTGGTGCGTTGTATTTCTCCCGTCACCTACCGTTGGTTATAAAAAGTCTTTCACTGACATTAGAAACCTGATTTCATTTTATACCAATTTCTCTCGTTGGAACAACCCCTATTTCTGTTTTTAATAAAATAATATATATATATATATATATATATATATAGAGAGAGAGAGAGAGAGAGAGAGAGAGAGAGAGAGAGAGAGAGAGAGAGAGAGTTATGTATCAATTGTACATTACGACACGGAAATTTCTATGTTTCGAGATAGATTCTCATCATCAGGCAATGTTGATTTTAGTCGTGCAGATGATTTACATTTAAATGTAAATCATCTGCACAACTAGCATCAACATTGCCTGATGATGAGAATCTATCTCGAAACATAGAAATTTCCGTGTTGCAATGTACAATTGATACATAACTATATAACTATATTAAGCTCTATAATACTCATTATATTGAGCACTGTTTATAATAAAATAAATGCCAGAGCACTCAAAATAAAAATACCTTGGGTCCTCGTCACCTGGAATTATATATATATATGTGTGTGTGTGGCTCAGATATGGATCCACGTTGTGCTGCAGTGGGTATCGACTCTGAGTCGGGGAGCAGAGTTTAAATTCTAGTTGCATTGAAATACCCCTTGGAAAGCTACTAATCCATCTCTTCAAACTCACGCTATGAGTTAAATAGGAAAACAGATTCGGTTCTATAGTTCTATAGCTTTGGTTGGAAACGAGTCTACATTGCCCGGAAGGAATCTGTGTAGGACTCACGCCTTACCTGTAAAAATGACAAGTTACAGAAGCAGTAACGACCCCCTTGTATATCTACATATTTTAATGTTTCATTGAAATTTTATTTAAGTTTCCACATGTCCTCCATCATTAGCAATACAAAGGGTAATACGATTTTACAGTTCACGGAAAATATTTGCCAAATGATTTACCTGAAATTAGATTAGTTATTTTAGCTTTCGAATCTTCTAATGAACTAGGTTTGGTTGCATAAAAAATTGTTTTAACATGAAAAAAAAATCTAATGGAGTCAAATCTGGCGAAAGTGGAGGCCAATAAAATGGTACAGCCCTTCCGATCCATCTTTTTACTTATCTAAAAATTGTTGCAAAATTTGTGGTAAAGAATTATTCAATAACTATACTTAAAACTAGGTACATTAAACTTTATAACATTTTTTACAGATTATTTCTATCACAAATACAAATAAAGTCATAATTTTTTTAAAAGTGTACACAGACTTTATGGACACTCTGTATTACGAAAAATCGTTAAAATGTATGTTTAGAAATAATAATTCGTGCTTTGTTTAACCGTATGTCTTACGTTGTCGAGAGGTCAAAGACACGTCTAATCAATTGACGGTTGCCCTTTGGAGAAGCAGGTTCAAATTCTGCTGGAAGACGCATATATTCTTAACAAATGTTTTCTATTATTTAGGACGGTAGATATAAATAAATATACGATTTATTTTTAAAAAGAAACCAGATTAGTTAGTCAAATATGAGTATCTATTAAAATAATAAAATTTTAAAAATATGTTGGAGTTGATCCATTTTGTAACTGATTTTTAAAATTGCGTAAATATATGTATTTATTTAGCCTACTCCCCCACTGGAGCGAGATGTGACACAACGTCGGTTTTTAATGTGGGGAGCCCGGACGCGTACGAGCGGGCAAGGTTACAAAATTACTCCAGTCCCCGCACCTGCCGGTCTCGCTGGCATCGGTGATGAGCATCTGGTTTACCCCTCTGGTGCAATGGGGTGGCGAGGCCTCGAGATACTGTTCCCCGGGGCCGGGCATCTAGTCAGTATAATTTTTTCTCAGAAACATATCTGTCCTCGGGCAGAGCCACAACTGAGCCGTACTCTGTCTGCGAGAACAGAAACGCAACTGAGAGATAATTTAAAGTAAATATATTTTTCGTAAGCATATGTATATGCATTTGTGAGCGTAAAAACAATAGTTAGATTTTACTGCTGTTCATGACTAAAGGTTTCTCGTGGAAGTAACAGTGGTTAATGTAATAACCGTCATGCGGTAAAAGAAGCAATATAATATCCATTTAAATAATACTCCACCCGCCGTTTGTACTATATAATAAAATAATAATATTCATGGTGGTGCCAAGTTGTAGGAAGAGAGAAGGTATGACAATTGATTATGGTAAACATACCATATGATGCAATATCTAGCGGTACAAGGGAGGTAGGAAGATGTTATATTTCCACTCCATAACAAAGTACTTTTTATCAAAAACTTATTCACGGGCTTGCAAAGGGCCACGAACTCCTGTATTTTGTTGAGCATTTTGCTATCCCACATACTCCCTAGGATCGGTAATCTCTGGTTCAGACAAAAGGTACACCAATCGTCTTTCTCCGTTAACTACACGCTTTTTGCTAACAAATACCCACTCCACTCTGGTGTCTGGTTTTCCCTTCTTTTCCTTCTGCCAGTAGTATATAAAGAGAGTGGTCGCATTTTTATGTTTAGCACGAATTATGCTCAGTTTATGGTTATAAAAGCTTCTTTTCCACTATCTTTAGACAGCACCAATGAAGAATTTTTCGTCGCCCAGTACTGGATAACAGACCAGTAGACTACATTTTTTGTTAGACATGCCCTTTCCATTGTTGTTTGTCAATGCTATTCAGATCGTCATTGACCGCCAATATGTTGTCCTCATATGCGTTCAGTCAGGTAAGTGTTATACGTGACATGTTTCGGCGATTATATCTTGAAAGAGACATGACTGACTGAGCAGAAGATTATCCCGCAGTCGGTTGCCATTGCTTTCTGCCAAGGCTATAGAACCCCATCTGTCCTGTTATTTGATTCATAGATAGAGGGGGATGAGATGTACTATATTATTAAGTAGTAATTAGTGGGGGATCAGTTTAATACTTCATAACAATATAAAACTAATCCCCCACTTTATGCCCACTAGAAGCATTAATCATGATTCCAACTAGTATATTCAGTCAGTCAGTTCAGTGCCATACACGCTTTGGGCAATGATGTCTCTTTCGAGACATGACTGACTGGGCAGAAGATTATCCCGCAGTAGGTTGCTATTACTTTCTGCGGTAGACTGGTTGCCAGCCAGGGCTATAGAACGCAATCTGTCCTATTATTTAACCCATATCTGCAAGGAAGAGATGGATCAATATCTTGTACGTAAGTGAATGCAAGGAATTGAACTCGGCTCCCCGATTTCTTGTTCCGAGCTGATATCCACTGCACCACAACGCACATCCATACGTGCTTTAACTCTCTTTAATGATTATTACGAGGATAAGTAAAAACTTTTCCGCTCTTTCGCCATAAAATGTCTTTAGGTTTGTCACATTGCCTTTTATTCATGCGTGCTTATATTTGTAGTCACGTGATCAAAGTTTAAGCTAGATCGCGCCGGTTTTCTTGCTGCTGTTATATGAACGCTCCAATAGCAGTGTGCACCCAAGAGGAACAAAGAGCGGTGACCCGAATCTGCAGTGAATATGCTATCTCATTCATAACTCACCCGTTCTCTATTAACATCTCCCAACCTTGCTGAACCTACTCGTCAGTGGAGTTTGAAGGGTGTCCTGGTTCTTTCTTCGGGCATCACTCTCATCCGGCTACTTTTAAATTTCTCAGTCCACTCAAACACATTTCTGCGCAGTGGCGCACTGGCACTATATTTCGTTAAAAGCCTCCCACGCCTGACAAGAGAATTCCGATTATTTTGTTGTACACTACTAACGGAGCGTCTATGTCTACACTGTAACAGCAGCAAGAAAACTGGCGCAATCACGAACCAACTATATGTACGCATGAGCAAAAAGCAATGTGAGAAATCGAAAGATATGTTAAGGTAAAAGTCCGGATAATTTTTGACTTAGCATCGTATGTTGCTTCCATTACTACCAGACGGTTGTACGACAGAATCATTTCTCAAATTCATGTCAGCATGAACTTTTAGTCGCGTACTTTTAGTCGCAACTTTTAGTCGCGTACGCCAGTAAAATCTAACAACTGGCTTTTTAAACATACTTTGTTAGCTCTGTTTCTTTCTTTTTATATATATATTTTTCATATACCTTGCTTTGGGCACTGTTTGTAGAGCCTAGAAATCTTGCCTATATAGTTACGCTAAAAGAAGTTGGTTAAAAGAGCCGAAGATTTTTTTCTAATTTGAAAATCTATCTTATGTATTAATAAGTTTTATCATTCAGTCATGAATTATATGACACCATGACTGGTGTCAAAGGTTGGCCGGAGATCTAATTTATTTCGTGAAATAAATCTGTTATATGCTTTGGCACACATTACCAGTGATGTTTCTCGCCGAGGTTCATTAGGAGTTTCGGGTTTTTCAACATCATACCCACTCTCCGAGGTGACCCAACCGATATTGATCTGTTATAGACTTGTGTGCCATGCAGTAGCTAAAATTACACAGACTGAAACTCCTCTTGGCAATTTATAGTCCAATCACGGACAATTTCCGGTTCACCAGCAATCTAGTCTCTTTCATAAAAAAAGAAGCAGACACAGTAACGGTTACGCTATGGTCTCGAGTTTTCTATGGGCCGAATATGTGAGCAGCGACAAGGTTTTAGAAAGGGTGGAAACAAAACGGAAATTTATATTTAACAACAATTTAATTACCTGGGAAGTGTTCTAACGGAAGACGGAAAGTGCGATACTGAGATCTGACGGCGTATTGGCATGGATAGGGACGCATACCAAAGGCTGTGCAGAACATTGAGAGACAGAATAAATTAATTGGAAACAAAGAAAAGAGCATTGGGCTGTTATGTGATGTCTATCCTACTTTATGGCAGCGAGTGCTGGACAATATTCTCAAGAAAGTTTGAAAAATCCTAAATTATTGATTCAAATTTTCTTTGCAGCCATATTGAAGGATCAAAAATAAAAACATTTGAAAAATTGTAAAAAAAGAAAAAATGTTAATTGATTAATTCTTATGTATGATTTTAAATTGAAACTATATTCCAATTAGTTAAACGGCAAAAAGTAAAAGCAAAATCAATCAGTCAGTTAAGTGCCATACGTGAAACACTCTTGGGCCATCATGTCTCAAAAGAGACATGACTGACTGGGCAGAAGATTATCTCGCAGTAGGTTGACATTGCTTTCTGAGGTAGACTGGTTGCCAGCCAAAGCTATAGAACCCAATCTGTCCTGTTATTTAACCCACAACTGAAAGGAAGAGACGGATTAATACCTTTCCCAAGGGTATTTGTGCGTAAGTGAATGCAATAAATTCGACTGGAATTCGAACTCGGCTCGATTTTCGTTCCGAGTGGATATCCACTCGGAACGAGACTAATTTATATTTCTGAAGAAAGAAAAATATTTTTCATGTTAAAACAATGTGATGACCGAATGCATGGGTCATCAGCAAAAAGAGAAGCCCAAAAATTTTTCTTGCCAGGTCTTTTTAATTTTCACCAGCCACAGTTTTCTTGAGCTGTTTCTAATTCTTCGTCAGCTTCTTATATAGAGCATCATCATAATTTTTCCATTATCATCATCATTTTTGCCCATACGGGACTTTCTCCTCCTACTTTTACTGTAGGCTCACCCAATGCTTTCTTGACCTCTAAGTTGTTTGTATTTTGGTTTTTTCTTCATCTCTATGATGAAGACGAACAGTCAATTTCCTTACTCATGGGGTAAATTAAATGAAAAAATATATTCAATTTACCAAAAAAAAAACGTCTCGATTTGAATTTGTTTATTCCAATTTGATGTTGTTTATTCTTATTTTGAAGTAGATTGTTTCTAGGTTTTTGACGTTTTTTTCAATTTGAAGTTGATTAACCCATTTTGAAGTTGATTATTTCTCATTTTGAAATTGTTTTTCAATTTGAACTTGATTGATCCATTTTGGAGTTGATTATTTTTTTTTACCTGAAAATAAGTCCATTTTGAAGTTAATTATTATCTTTTTGAAGTTGAAAAGGTATGGTCACAACACATTACATAACATTTAAACATATGGTTCTGTTAACATTTCGGTCTCTCACGTTCTATGACGTCATAGAACCGCATTACAAATTTACGAACTGCGCCTGCTATTCGGTGATTGTTATCGTCTAATAGCAATGTTTTAAGTAAAGACAAGACAATATTATTTTTGATGGTGGATGTTTTTATGTTAACGTACCTGTACCCTCTCTGAAGATGGCTCATGTGAGCCGAAAGCTTAGAACCAGCATAATAAAAAAAATAAGCAAATATTGGACAATTTTTGTCTTTATTTTCACCTGAAATTAAAGCCAAAATACGATGTTTAGAACGGCTCAGGATCAAGCATAATAAATATTCATTTTCTGTTATATTTAAAAATAAATGTTCAGAAAATTATCTGCTGTCTCGATACAATATATATATATATATATATATATATATATATATATATATATATATATATATATATAAGGCAAGATGTTTGTGTGTCTGTGTGTCTTTCTGTCTGTCCTTTATACAAATCAACACTTTTTATCCGATTCTCACCAATCTTCACAAAAATATTCTTTAGGCTTCCGGTCAGGTCATGGGCCACTTCTTTTTCCGATTTACACCCGATATCCGATCAAGATTAGGATTTCAGCCCATTTATCGTGGTTCTTGCTTCAGAATCTACTTTAACTTGGAAAAATTATAGTTTTTAGTCTCAAACATTAGTTAATCTTCTCAGACGACTAATTTTCCTCGATATCGAAAATCGATACCCCTGATATTCTATCGAATCTGATCAAAAACCGATATTCAGTCATCAATATGGCTCATTTTCTCTAATTTTACTTCCGATGGGTATGATAAGTTTTCATGGACTTAAGTTAGTTTATCCTTGGATGACTGATTAGACTCCGATATTGAAAATCGATACCCCGATATCCTATGGGGTCTGATCAAAAACAGGTCTTCAGCCCCTTTATTTTAGTTTTTGCTTCGGGTTTTGCTTCGGGTTTTGCTCTAAGTAGGTATAATTGTAGTTCTTAGTCTCAGCCATGATACCATTACTCAGAGGACTTATTTAGCCTTCAAAATCCAGTTTGGATGGAAAACTTATTTGACATCGATGCCGGAAATCAAAATTTGACTTGCATCCATTCATTTTAGTAAGTTCTACGGCTTCGAGATCAACCTTTCAACAACCTACGTTTTTCGTGCCATCGTTTAAAGAGTCTGAGCTCCAGGACCACGGATTAGTTTTAAAGCTTTCATTACACCCGAGCAACGCCGGGCTATACTACTAGTATATATATATATATATATATAGAGAGAGAGAGAGAGAGAGAGAAAAGTGATTAAGAAAAAAACCAAAGACAGGACTCTTGGATAAATTCTATCATACGGCAAAGTAGTGGAACTCTTCTGTGTTTTCTTGAATATATCCATTTGCTATCACATTAAACAAATAAGTCTTCAAAGAATTTGTGCCTAAATTAGTAGGTATTTGTCAGCAAATCAGAGGAGTACATTCCTAAAATCCAATTACCAGATGAAAGGCATTGGAACGAGGACACTTTCAAAATTCAGTTTCAATATTTTAAGAGATCTGAGTATTTTTCCAAAATTAACTTTTTCTTTCTTACCAATATTTTTTCTTTTCTTTTTTTTTTTTTTTTTTTTTTTTGCATTTACATATTCACTCCAATACCAAATCTGGATGGGTTCAAAAGTGATCTTAAAATTGATTACAAAACATTATCCAATTAACACGATACGGTACGGTTAGCTAATTAGTTTCATGCTTGTGACAATATAATCAATTAAAAATTGGATTTAGATTGTCAGTAGTTAATTAATGTGTTCCTGTTTTGTAAAATTAATTACAATTGATCTTTTATAGAAACAAAAGACGACGTCACCAAAGCGATTTACACCCCTTCGACGATATCCGACCATACAATTTAACAGAACAAGAAAATACACACACACACACGTAGTATGTGTATGTATGTATGTATGTATCTAAATTTAGACAGCATAACTTCAATGAAACAAATTTCATTGAATAATATAGAAATATTGTGTCTATTTACTTTTATACTGAATCTCTCTTGTTGTCCAATCAGTTTCTTGATGTTAAGATGAAATTCATCAAGGAAGGAGCCTTTATTTTCCTAACCAAATACTTCCGATCTCCTCCAGGCTAATTAAGAAACTAATTATAGAACTACAAAGGATAATTATAAAAGTAAATAGACCTAATATGCCTATATTAATCAATGAAATATATATATATATATATACATTCGTCATCCGCAGACAGATCTGTTTCGCTGTATCACAGCTCCTCAGTACGGTTAGACATCCGATTGCTTTTACCCAGGATTGAAACGCGACCAAATTGGCGTCAGTCGGCGATTCTAACTCGGAGCTATGGCGCTCGGTAGAAGGAGGCAAACTTTTAGCGTGTGATGTATCATACGCCAGTAGCTAGAGTGCTCTAATTCATTACTGAATGAGCGATGCGTAGATGCTAGAGTAGCTACTGTTTTTCATAGTCTACCATTCTTCCAAAGTGCTCAATCAGAATGTAGAATATATATATATATATATATATATATATATATATATATATATATATATATATTATAAATTTTATTTTTAGAACATATACATAATTTTTCTATATATATCCGCGAAAAAGGTACGTTTGTTTCGACATTGAAACTTCGATGTCTCATCAGGCGGTGTGTAAAGTAATGGAAATCCTCTTTCCTTATATTTCTTTAGTTTTGTTAAAGGTGTTGGTGGGGGTTAGTGATAGGGGAATAAGTCTCCGGCCGTTTGGATTTTTTTGTGTAAAGTAATGGAAAGCCATATATATATATATATATATATTTGGACACTAAAATTTCTTTTAGACTTATATCGTAAAGAACGACTGACAAGAAAGAGTTTATTATTTTCTGATTTAATTTTTCAGTATTTATACATGTTTCCTTTTTGATGGAGATAAGAAATGTAAAAAATGTTTCAATTTTTTACTTTCCAAGCGCTTTCAGCCACTTCACTGGCCATTTTCAGGGATGTTATTTTTTCGATGTTGTTATTTTATCCTCATGTTTTCACCGAAACGAAATTTACTCATGTAGCAAAAAGGTGTCAATCTGTTCTTGAAAGTAAAGGTTTTCCACATCAAATAGTAATGAATCACAAACGCTATTTTCATTTGAATATGATGTATCTATTATAATAGTATGATTTTGTTAATCGTTCTGATGTTTTTGATCATCTATTTTTTCGAATGCTATATAAATTATTCTTATAACTTTATCAAAATAAATTTATTGAACTTTATATTTTGGGATTATATAATTTACCTTTGTATTCTTATTTTTCCTTGATAAAATGTTCTATGAAGCTTTGAAATAAAAAGTTGTTTCACATTTAGACTTTTTCTTAACATCGTTCTGATCTTTATGCTCGCTACTGTATATGTGCGTTGTGGTGCATTGGATATCAACTCGGAACGACAAATCGGGGTGCCGAGTTCGAATTCCAGTCGAATTTCTTGTATCCACTTATGCACAAATACCCTTGGGAAAGGTATTAATCCGTCTCTTCCCTCCAGTTGTGGGTTAAATAACAGGACAGATTGGGTTCTATAGATTTGGCTGGCAACCAATCTACTGCAGAAAGCAATGGCAATCTGCTTCGAGATAATCTTCTGTCCAGTCAGTCATGTCTCTTTCGAGACATGATCGCCTAAAACGTGTATCACGTATGGCACTTAACTGGCTGACTGTATATTTAATTAGATATAGATGTGTGTGTGTGTATATATATATGTATATTATTTGGTGCGCTGATGTATGTATATTTTAGTTTTTACATATATAAATATGTATGTGGGTGGTGTGTGTTTCTAATGTTATATATATGTACATAAGTATATGTGCATGTTTATATATGTATGTATATATATGTATATATGTTGTAATGTGTGTAAGTATATATATATATATATGTGTGTGTGTATATGTATTTAAATATGTACAAGTGTATACATACATGTGTGTGTATAGACATGTATGTGAATGTGCATATTGGTTTGTGTGTGTTTATGAATACTTATATATATATATATATATATATATATATATATATATATATATATATATATCATTCGTCACCATGGCTACTGAATATTTTTCATATCTTATTGCTTCGTTAACCCTATCTACCCATTTTGTCCTTTCTTTTTCTTTTCCCTCCACTACTTCTATTCCCGTGACACGTTTAAATTTAGAGTTTTTGATTCTTTAATCAAACGCAATCTAAAAGTCTTATATCGTGTCATGAATCTCTTTCTCTGTCCCTTTGATTTTTTTATGTCTGGACGACAAATCTAAAAAAAAAAGTTTTTTTTTCTTTCTTAATTTCCATTTTTTTAAAACTTCCTGTTTATGTTTATGTTTTTGAGCTCCTTCCGGTAAGTGTGTGTGTGTGTGTGTGTGTGTGTGTGTGTGTGTGTGTCCGATTTTCTTGAAAATTTACACATTTGTACTATAAGAGTCTGCGAGTGTTCTTAGCTAGGTTTTGTGTCGAGGTACCCCCGATAAATATCGAAAATCGATAATCGAAAAAATCGTGTTATAGAAGGAGTGATTTTAATCAAATTTGATACATTCATAGAGAAAGAAATAAAAAACGATATTCAGAAGTTTCAAGTTTGCAGTTCTTACAATAGTACAGAAAATCGATAATATATATATATATATATATAAGGCAAGATGTTTGGGTGTGTCTGTATGTCCTTTATACAAATCCACAATTTTTATCCGATTCTCACCCAACTTCACACAAATATTCTTTTGGCTGAGTCTGAGCTCCGGGACCATGGATTAGTTTTAAAGCTTTCATTACACCCGAGCAACGCCGGGCTATACTGCTAGTTTGAAATTTAAAAAAATTGGTTTTGATCGTTACTGAAAAAGGGAATTTTTTCTCGTTGAAACAGCTATACAACGTACGTAGAGTTCGGAATCTTTATTTTTTATATAGTATACATATTTGGCTCTGTAACTAGATAATACTATTTACATCGAACCCCCCACTAACATCATTTTTGATATTAATAAAATTAATATTAATAGGATCTAGTTTTTGGGATTTTACCTATAAGAATTTTCTTCTTTTTTTTTTTTTGGATTTAATATATACATATATATATTTAATCGTCTCGCCCCAAGCAAGGCATTCTACTGCCACTGTTGTGTATGGGGTTACATAGGGAAAAGTGATGAGAAAGAGGGGTTAGTTAAGGGAAATTTCAGGAGGTTAATAGACGGATGAGGATAACGAGGATGGGGGTGGAGAAGATGTGAAAACTGTTTGAGAGAATGGATGCGAGTTAGTGTGATAGA
This sequence comes from Ascarosepion bandense, assembly GCA_037127315.1. Classification (NCBI taxonomy): domain Eukaryota; kingdom Metazoa; phylum Mollusca; class Cephalopoda; order Sepiida; family Sepiidae; genus Ascarosepion; species Ascarosepion bandense. The sequence continues at coordinate 4,602 of JBBBDQ010003266.1, read as the reverse complement.
TGTCTATTGACTTTACATTTAAACTCCTGGAGATTGTAGGTGTCGGGGAAGCAAGTATATTGAAGGGAATTCCACAGGCGGGAAGTGCATGAAAAGAAGCTGTCAGAGTAGAAATTGAGGTTACATTTTATTGGTTTCCCTGTAAAAAGGTGGGACCTAGTTGCTAATCTAGTATCTCGTGTAAATGCATACATAGGGGCCACCAGTGATTTACGTTCATCGGAGCAGAAGCCGTGAGAGCATTTATAGAAAAGGCACAGGGAAGCCACGTCACACCAGTGAGAGAGCGACTGCAGCCGAGCTGCCAAGTTGGTATTGATCCCATTACAGAATATCAGTTGGATTTTGTCAAGAACCCCAACCCAAGGTGAATGGAATAATACACCATATATATATATATATATATATATATATATATACAAACTTACACACAATTGTATTAATTTTAAATAAAAACGAATTTAATTATAAAACGAGGATCCACTTTTTTATAAAGTAAATGCCGGAGAACTGTGTTTTCTAAATATGTCGGTTCTCTTCATATATATATATATATATATATATATATATATATATAGAGAGAACCGACATATTTAGAAAACAGATTTCTCCGGTGTTTACTTTATAAAAAAAGTGGATCATCGTGTTATAATTAAATTCGTTTTTATTTAAAATTAATTTAATACAATGGTGTGTAAGTTCGTACAGGTATATATATATATATATATATATATATATATATATATATATATATACAGTTCATAGCTTGGTTTAATTTTCGATTTATTAATATGTTTTTTTTTGTTTTTTTTTTGTATTTGCAGCTAATACACTTGGCAGTAAATCGCTAATCCACTCACTCTGCCCGCGATTTACTTTCGCAATTCTCAACGGCAGATACACAACATAATGGCACTACTTTAACATCTAATCCTAAATACAAACGTATTTATTACAAGCGACTGTTACTTGCATGCATACTTCAATGATAATGCGTCGAACTGTAAGGCAATGTTTTTATCTCCTGACAAATTTAAATACCTGGGAAGTACAGACGGAATGTGCGACACTGAGATGTGAAGGCGTATTGATATGGCTAATGATGCATTTCAAAGGCTCACTAGAGTATTGAGAGACAGGAGAATACCAATAGAAACAAAGAAGAGAGTACTGGATTGTTATGCGATATCTGTTCTTCAATATGGCAGTGAATGCTGGACAATCTCATCAAAGCTGAAAGAAAAACTTGAAGCAACTGAAATGTGGTTCTACAGAAGGATGCTGAGGATATCATGGATCGAGCATGTGAGCAATGATGAGGTTTTGGAAATGATGGAAACGAAAAGGAAATTAATATTGTGCATCAGGAAGAGACAAGTGAAGTTCCTGGGACATGGAATGAAGAAGGAAGGCTTGGAGAACCTGATACTAACAGGCCAGATAGAGGGGAAAAGGGACAGAGGAAAATAGCGGATAACATATTTGAAGGTGGATGACGGAAGGTGGGTTGATTGGTGTTACAGGAGAAAGCGTGCTAAGAGCTAGGGAGATGCAGAAGGCCATGATCGCCTACGACCTGAAAGGACAAGGAACAGAGAAGAAGAAGAAGAAGAAGAAGAAGAAGAAGAAGAAGAAGAAGAAGAAGAAGAAGAAGAAGAAGTTGCCTCTGGTGATTGCTAATGAAAACTTTTGGAAACAGCCAGGTGCTTTCTCGCTGTTACACACGGAGCTAAATTGCCACACGCAGTCTATCACACGAATCAGTTGAACAGCTTGGGGACCAATAATTGAGAACGACTCGACCGCGATCAACACAAAAGTAATGTGGTTCTACAGGAGGATGTTGAGGACTGAACATGTTAGCAACGGCGAAGTTTTGGAGAGGTTGGGAACAAAAAAAAGAAACTTATGCTTAACTTCAGGAAAAGACACCTGAAGTTTCTGGAACACGTGATGAAGCAAGGAAGGATTGGAGAATCTGATACTCACAAGACAGATAGAAGGAAGGAGAGACCGGGGAAAGCAGCGCGTAAAATACTTGATGGGCTTGAGCTAACGGATGCCAAAGCAGGGTTTGGACGGAATAGTAAGAGAAAAGGTGTTAAGAGCTACAAGATATAGGGATATGTTGAAGATATAGGGATATGTTGAAGATATAGGGATATGTTGAAGGCCTTGATCACCTGAGCCCTTCAGCGACACGACCCGTAAAAGAAGTACAAATAATTGCTTATTGCAACATTTTCAATTTTAATGATTCAAGCGAAGTCAGGTTATACAGTGTAACCCTGATATAAGAGACTTCTCGGGACCGGATAAGAATTATCTTATATCCGGGTTTGATCTATTTTATACACATTACCACAGGCTCTAATTTGGGACTAGAGAAAATCTCTCTTATATCCGGATTTCTCTTATATTGTGGTATCTTATATCCGGGTCTCTTATATCCGGGGTTATACTGTATCCTTTTTTTTATAAAATTTTAAAGGAATTTTTAAATAATATTAAATAGTTTCTTTGACTTGAGTTCATGCAATTCAAATACAAAGGATTTTCTTCGATTTTTACTTTTCGAAAATTAGATTATTAAAAAGCAATTCTTTGGCTCTAAAATTCATTAAAAGTAAAACCGACAGAAAGTTTGAAAAGCAGCGCGTATAAATGCAATGTTGTCATGTGTCTCGAAGAATACAGAATTCTTTCAACGGTAATGGTAACAGTTTTCTTTTCATTCAGTGACCGAGGAACCAGTGATACCATCAGTAGAATTTTATAAAATTTCTCTTAAAACAATTTTGAAGAAAATAGGTTTTCTAAGGACGCTTTATCGATTATGCAAAGGCGCTCGACAAAATACGCCAAAGAATTGATGGGGATGCTCAGCAGCCTCGACATATTTGGGAAAGACATAAGAGGAATCAAGAATCTCTACTGGCAGCAAACCGCCTGCATACGGACAGGTAATGAATTCAGCAGACATACAAAGGTAGAAAGAGGCGTAAGACAAGGCTCTATTCAACGAGGCTATTCTGGGGACTCTAGATGTAATGCCAGGATTTGTAATCGGGGGCCAGAATTTGAACAACATAAGGTACGTAGATAATACAGTGCTGATAGCAGACACAGAAAGGAAACTACAAGACCTCCTACAGAAGGTAGCTGAAGAGAGTGAGAAGAAAGGACTGCAAAGAAACTACAAGAAAACTGAATGCATGGTCATCAGCAAAAAGGGCAGCCCAAAATGCCAAATACAGATGGGGGATACTAAAATCAAGTAGGCGCTAAAATTTAGATATCTGGGTAGTGTTCTAACAGAAGACGGAAAGTGCGAGACAGAAATCCGAAGGCGAATGGGTGAGGTGAAGAACGCATTCCAGAAGCTAAGTAAAGTATTAAGAGACATGAAAATTTTGCTAGAAACAAATAAGAGAGTACTGGATTGCTATGTGATGTCAGTTCTTCAATATGGCAGTGAATGCTGGACAATATCATCAAAGATGACGGAAAAACTTGAAGCAACTGAAATGTGTTTCTACATAAGGATACTGCGGATATAAAGTGGTGGATCAGTTCCATATTACAATCAATAGATAAACTGACCCCTCACTTTGTGGTCACAGCAGTTTCTATACATTTATATTCCTGAGATCCAAAAGCACAAGGATGCATTCCAGGAGCTGAGAAGAGTATTAAGAAACAGGACAATTTCGCTAGAAACAAAGAAGAGAGTACTGGATTGCTATGTGATGTCAGTTCTTCAATACGGCAGTGAATGCTAGACAATATCATCGAAGATGAAAGAAAAACCTGAAGCAACTGAAATGTGGTTCTACAGAAAGATGCTGCGAACATCATGGATCGAGCAATGAGGTTTTGGAAAGGATGGATACGAAAAGGAAATTAATACTGAGCCTCAGGAAGGGGCAGTAAAGTTCCTGTGACAAGCAATGAGAACCAGTGGCTTGGAAAACGTGATACTAACAGGCCAGGTAAAAGGAAGAAGCGACAGAGGAAAACAGCGTGAAACGTACTTGACTGGCCTGATCCGGTGTATGTCAGAACGGGGGTTGCGTGGTGTAATATGAGAAAGTGTGCTAAGAACCACCAGGGATAGGGAGACGTGGAAGGCCATGATCGTCTACGTCCTGAAAGGACAAGGCACATAGAAGAAAAAGAATTGATTTTTAATTTTCTGAATTAGTTTCAGTTGGTTAGTTACATTTCAAAAATCAAATATTTCAGACCTATAAATACAGAAGGCTAATAAACTTATTTGTAAATGGAACTTTGTCTGTGTGTGTGTCCATTACCTATAGACTCCGAAACGGCTGAACCGATTTTCTTGATTTTTCTTGAATTTACACAGTTGTACTATACGCGTCTGCGAGTGTTCTTAGCTAGGTTTTGTGTCGAGGTACCCCCGATAAATATCTCAAATTGATAATCGAAAAAATCGGGTTATAGAAGGAGTGGTCCGATTTTAATCAAATTTCATACACTCATAGACAAAGACATAAGAAACGATATTCAGAAGTTTCAAGGTTGCAGTTCTTACAATTGCGCAGAAAATTGATAATTTATATATATATATATATATAT
>JBBBDQ010003252.1:0-24740 GCA_037127315.1 Ascarosepion bandense | reverse complement strand
TTTTGCATTTTGCAGGTACTGTCTATAAGTACGGCGCGCTATCCGATTGCGCTACCGGAGCCGACGTGCATCAATCTCCAGATTTTCTTCATTGATATGTATAGATTTTTTTATTAGCATTATTAGCTAAAATGACATGCTCCGGGTGAGGGTCGAACTCACAACCTCCGCGTATCTTTTGCATTTTGCAGGAACTGTCTATAAGTACGTCGCGATATCCGATTGCGCTACCGGAGCCGACGTGCGTCATTCTCCAAATTTTCTTCATTGATATGTATAGATTTTTTTTATTAGTATTATTAGCTAAAATGACATGCTCCGGGTGAGGGTCGAACTCACAACCTCCGCGCATCTTTTGCATTTTGCAGTTACTGTCTATAAGTACGGCGCGCTATCCGATTGCGCTACCGGAGACGACGTGCATCATTCTCCAAATTTTCTTCATTGATATGTATAGATTTTTTTTATTAGTATTATTAGCTAAAATGACATGCTCCGGGTGAGGGTCGAACTCACAACCTCCGCATATCTTTTGCAGTTACTGTCTATAAGTACGGCGCGCTATCCGATTGCGCTACCGGAGCCGACGTGCATCATTCTCCAAATTTTCTTCATTGATATGTATAGATTTTTTTTATTAGTATTATTAGCTAAAGTGACGTGCTCCGGGTGAGGGTCGAACTCACAACCTCCGCATATCTTTTGCAGTTACTGTCTATAAGTACGGCGCGCTATCCGATTGCGCTACCGGAGCCGACGTGCATCAATCTCCCAATTTTCTTCATTGATATGTATAGATTTTTTTTATTAGTATTGTTCTTTAAAATGACATGCTCCGGGTGAGGGTCGAACTCACAACCTCCGCATATCTTTTGCAGTTACTGTCTATAAGTACGGCGCGCTATCCGATTGCGCTACCGGAGCCGACGTGCATCATTCTCAAATTTTCTTCATTGATATGCCAGTTTTTTTTATTAGTATTATTGGCTGGAAATGACGTGCTCAGGTGAGGGTCGAACTCACGGCCTCCGCATATCTTTTGCAGTGCCATCTCTATAATTACGGCGCGCTATCCGATTGCGCTACCGGAATGACAGCGCATCAATCTCTGATTTTCTTCATTGTTGATATGTATAGATTTTTTTATTAGTGTTATTAGCTAAAATGACGTGCTCCGGGTGAGGGCCGAACTCACAACCTCCGCACATCTTTTGCAGTTTTCGCTCTATAAGTACGGCGCGCTACCGGTGCTACCAGACGACGATGCATCATTCTCCAAATTTTCTTCATTGATATGTATGAATTTTTTGATAGTGATAATAGCTAAAATGACATGCTCCGGGTGAGGTCGAACTCACAACCTCCGCATATCTTTGCAGTTACTGTCTATAAATTACGGCACGCGCTATCCGATTATGCCAGATAAACGTGCATCATTCTCCAAATTTTCTTCATTGATATGCATAGATTTTTTTTATTAGTATTATTAGCTAAAATGACGTGCTCCGGGTGAGGGTCGAACTCACAACCTCCGCATATCTTTTGCAGTTACTGTCTATAAGTACGGCGCGCTATCCGATTGCGCTAGCGGAGCCGACGTGCGTCAATCTCCAGATTTTCTTCATTGATATGTATAGACTTTTTTTATTAGTATTATTAGCTAAAATGACATGCTCCGGGTGAGGGTCGAACTCACAACCTCCGCATATCTTTTGCAGTTACTGTCTATAAGTACGGCGCGCTATCCGATTGCGCTACCGGAGCCGACGTCCATCAATCTCCAAATTTTCTTCATTGATATGTATAGATTTTTTTTATTAGTATTATTAGCTAAGATGACGTGCTCCGAGTGAGGGTCGAACTCACAACCTCCGCATATCTTTTGCAGTTACTGTCTATAAGTACGGCGCGCTATCCGATTGCGCTACCGGAGCCGACGTGCATCAATCTCCGAATTTTCTTCATTGATATGTATAGATTTTTTTTATTAGTATTATTAGCTAAAATGACATGCTCCGGGTGAGGGTCGAACTCACAACCTCCGCATATCTTTTGCAGTTACTGTCTATAAGTACGGCGCGCTATCCTATTGCGCTACCGGAGCCGACGTGCATCAATCTCCAAATTTTCTTCGTTGATATGTATAGATTTTTTTTATTAGTATTATTAGCTAAAATGACATGCTCCGGGTGAGGGTCGAACTCACAACCTCCGCATATCTTTTGCAGTTACTATCTATAAGTACGGCGCTATCCGATTGCGCTACCGGTGCCGACGTGCATCATGCTCCAAATTTTCTACATTGATATGTATAGATTTTTTTTATTAGTATTACTAGCTAAAATGACATGCTCCGGGTGAGGGTCGAACTCACAACCTCCGCATATCATTTGAAGGTACTGTCTATAAGTACGGCGCGCTATCCGATTGCGCTACCGGAGCCGACGTGCATCAATCTCCAAATTTTCTTCATTGATATGTATAGTTTTTTTTATTAGTATTATTAGCTAAAATGACATGCTCCGGGTGAGGGTCGAACACACAGCCTCCGCATATCTTTTGCATTTTGCAGGTACTGTCTATAAGTACGGCGCGCTATCCGATTGCGCAACCGGGTCCGACGTGCATCGTTCTACAAATTTTCTTCATTGATATGTATAGATTTTTTTTATTAGTATTATTAGCTAAAATGACATGCTCCGGGTGAGGGTCGAACTGACAACCTCCGAATATCTTTGGCATTTTGCAGGTACTGTCTATAAGTACAGCGCGCGATCCGATGGCACTACCGGAGCCCACGTGAATCAATCTCCAAATTTTCTTCATTGATATGTATAGATTTTTTTTATTAGTATGATTAGCTAAAATGAAACGCTCCGGGTGAGTGTCGAACTCACAACCTCCGCATAACTTTTGCATTTTGCAGGTACTGTCTATAAGTACGGCGCGCTATCCGATTGCGCTGCCGGAGCCGACGTACATCAATCACCAAATTTTCTTCATTGATATGTATAGATTTTTTTTATTTGTATTATTAGCTAAAATGACATGCTCCGGGTGAGGGTCGAACTCACAGGCTCCGCATATCTGTTGCATTTTGCAGGGTCTGTTTATAAGTACGGCGCGCTATCCGATAGCGCTGCCGGAGCCGACGTGCATCCTTCGCCAAATTTTCTTCATTGATATGTATAGATTTTTTTTATTAGTATTATTAGCTAAAATGACATGCTCCGGGTGAGGGTCGAACTCACAACCTCCGCATATCTTTTGCAGGTACTGTCTATATGTACGGCGCGCTATCCGATTGCGCAACCGGAGCCGACGTGCATCAATCTCCAAATTTTCTTCATTGATATGTATAGATTTTTTTTATTAGTATTATTAGCTAAAATGACATGCTCCGGGTGAGGGTCGAACCAACAACCTCCGCATATCTTTGGCAGTTTGCCGGTACTGTCTATAAGTACGGCGCGTTATCCGATTGCGCTACCGATGCCGACGTGCATCATGCCCCAAATTTTCTTCATTGATATGTATAGATTTTTTTTATTAGTATTACTAGCTAAAATGACATGCTCCGGGTGAGGGTCGAACTCACAACCTCCGCATATCATTTGCAGGTACTGTCTATAAGTACGGCGCGCTATCCGATTGCGCTACCGGAGCCGACGTGCATCAATCTCTAAATTTTCTTCATTGATATGTATAGTTTTTTTTATTAGTATTATTAGCTAAAACGACATGCTCCGGGTGAGGGTCGAACACACAGCCTCCGCATATCTTTTGCATTTTGCAGGTACTGTCTATAAGTACGGCGCGCTATCCGATTGCGCAACCGGGTCCGACGTGCACCGTTCTCCAAATTTTCTTCATTGATATGTATAGATTTTTTTTATTAGTATGATTAGCTAAAATGAAACGCTCCGGGTGAGGGTCGAACTCACAACCTCCGCATATCATTTGCAGGTACTGTCTATAAGTACGGCGCGCTATCCGATTGCGCTACCGGAGCCGACGTGCATCAATCTCTAAATTTTCTTCATTGATATGTATAGTTTTTTTATTAGTATTATTAGCTAAAACGACATGCTCCGGGTGAGGGTCGAACACACAGCCTCCGCATATCTTTTGCATTTTGCAGGTACTGTCTATAAGTACGGCGCGCTATCCGATTGCGCAACCGGGTCCGACGTGCATCGTTCTCCAAATTTTCTTCATTGATATGTATAGATTTTTTTTATTAGTATGATTAGCTAAAATGAAACGCTCCGGGTGAGGGTCGAACTCACAACCTCCGCATAACTTTTGCATTTTGCAGGTACTGTCTATAAGTACGGCGCTATCCGATTGCGCTACCGGGTCCGACGTGCATAATTCTCCAAATTTTCTTCATTGATATGTATAGATTTTTTTTATTAGTATTATTAGCTAAAATGACATGCTCCGGCTGAGGGTCGAACTCACAACCTCCGCATATCTTTTGCAGTTACTGTCTATAAGTACGGCGCGCTATCCGATTGCGCTACGGGAGCCGACGTGCATCAATCTCCAAATTTTCTTCATTGATATGTATAGATTTTTTTTATTAGTATTATTAGCTAAAATGACATGCTCCGGGTAAGGGTCGAACTCACAACCTCCGCGTATCTTTTGCATTTTGCAGTTACTGTCTATAAGTACGGCGCGCTATCCGATTGCGCTACCGGAGCCGACGTGCATCATTCTCCAAATTTTCTTCATTGATATGTATAGATTTTTTTTATTAGTATTATTAGCTAAAATGACATGCTCCGGGTGAGGGTCGAACTCACAACCTCCGCATATCTTGTGAATTTTGCAGGTACTGTCTATAAGTACGGCGCGATATCCGATTGCGCTACCGGAGCCGACGTGCATCATTCTCCAAATTTTCTTCATTGATATGTATAGATTTTTTTTATTAGTATTATTAGCTAAAATGACATGCTCCGGGTGAGGGTCGAACTCACAACCTCCGCATATCTTTTGCATTTTGCAGGTACTGTCTATAAGTACGGCGCGCTATCCGATTGCGCTACCGGAGCCGACGTGCATCAATCTCCAAATTTTCTTCATTGATATGTATAGATGTTTTTTATTAGTATTATTAGCTAAAATGACATGCTCCGGGTGAGGGTCGAACTCACAACCTCCGCATATCGTGTGCATTTTGCAGGTACTGTCTATAAGTACGGCGCGATATCCGATTGCGCTACCGGAGCCGACGTGCATCATCCTCCAAATTTTCTTCATTGATATGTATAGATTTTTTTTATTAGTATTATTAGCTAAAATGACATGCTCCGGGTGAGGGTCGAACTCACAACCTCCGCATATCTTTTGCAGTTACTATCTATAAGTACGGCGCGCTATCCGATTGCGCTACCGGTGCCGACGTGCATCATTCTCCAAATTTTCTTCATTGATATGTATAGATTTTTTTTATTAGTATTATTAGCTAAAATGACATGCTCCGGGTGAGGGTCGAACTCACAACCTCCGCATATCTTTTGCAGTTACTGTCTATAAGTACGGCGCGCTATCCGATTGCGCTACGGGAGCCGACGCGCATCAATCTCCAAATTTTCTTCATTGATATGTATAGATTTTTTTTATTAGTATTATTAGCTAAAATGACATGCTCCGGGTGAGGGTCGAACTCACAACCTCCGCGTATCTTTTGCATTTTGCAGTTACTGTCTATAAGTACGGCGCGCTATCCGATTGCGCTACCGGAGCCGACGTGCATCATTCTCCAAATTTTCTTCATTGATATGTATAGATTTTTTTTATTAGTATTATTAGCTAAAATGACATGCTCCGGGTGAGGGTCGAACTCACAACCTCCGCGTATCTTTTGCAGGTACTGTCTATAAGTACGGCGCGCTATCCGATTGCGCTACCGGAGCCGACGTGCATCATTCTCCAAATTTTCTTCATTGATATGTATAGATTTTTTTTATTAGTACTATTAGCTAAAATGACATGCTCCGGGTGAGGGTCGAACTCACAACCTCCGCGTAACTTTTGCAGGTACTGTCTATAAGTACGGCGCGCTAACCGATTGCGCTACCGGCGCCGACGTGCATCATCATCCAAATTTTCTTCATTGATATGTATAGATTTTTTTTATTAGTATTATTAGCTAAAATGACATGCTCCGGGTGAGGGTCGAACTCACAACCTCCGCGTATCTTTTGCATTTTGCAGGTACTGTCTATAAGTACGGCGTGCTATCCGATTGCGCTACCGGCGCCGACGTGCATCATCCTCCAAATTTTTTTCATTGATATGTATAGATTTTTTTTATTAGTATTATTAGCTAAAATGACATGCTCCGGGTGAGGTTTCGAACTCACAACCTCCGCATATCGTTTGCATTTTGCAGGTACTGTCTATATGTACGGCGCGCTATCCGATTGCGCTACCGGCGCCGACGTGCATCATCCTTCAAATTTTCTTCATTGATATGTATAGATTTTTTTTATTAGTATTATTGGCTAAAATGACATGCTCCGGGTGAGGGTCGAACTCACAACCTCCGCATATCTTTTGCATTTTGCAGGTACTGTCTATAAGTACGGCGCGCTATCCGATTGCGCTACCGGAGCCGACGTGCATCATCATCCAAATTTTCTTCATTGATATGTATAGATTTTTTTTATTAGTATTATTAGCTAAAATGACATGCTCCGGGTGAGGGCCGAACTCACAACCTCCGCGTATCTTTTGCAGGTACTGTCTATAAATACGGCGCGCTATCCGATTGCGCTACCGGGGCCGACGCGCATCATCATCCAAATTTTCTTCATTGATATGTATAGATTTTTTTTATTAGTATTATTAGCTAAAATGACATGCTCCGGGTGAGGTTTCGAACTCACAACCTCCGCGTATCTTTTGCATTTTGCAGGTACTGTCTATAAGTACGGCGCGCTATCCGATTGCGCTACCGGCGCCGACGTGCATCATCCTTCAAATTTTCTTCATTGATATGTATAGATTTTTTTTATTAGTATTATTGGCTAAAATGACATGCTCCGGGTGAGGGTCGAACTCACAACCTCCGCATATCTTTTGCATTTTGCAGGTACTGTCTATAAGTACGGCGCGCTATCCGATTGCGCTACCGGCGCCGACGTGCATCATCATCCAAATTTTCTTCATTGATATGTATAGATTTTTTTATTAGTATTATTAGCTAAAATGACATGCTCCGGGTGAGGGTCGAACTCACAACCTCCGCGTATCTTTTGCATTTTGCAGGTACTGTCTATAAGTACGGCGCGCTATCCAATTGCGCTACCGGTGCCGACGTGCATCATTTTCCAAATTTTCTTCATTGATATGTATAGATTTTTTTTATTAGTATTATTAGCTAAAATGACATGCTCCGGGTGAGGGTCGAACTCACAACATCCGCGTATCTTTTGCATTTTGCAGGTACTGTCTATAAGTACGGCGCGCTATCCGATTGCGCTACCGGAGCCGACGTGCATCATCATCCAAATTTTCTTCATTGATATGTATAGATTTTTTTTATTAGTATTATTAGCTAAAATGACATGCTCCGGGTGAGGGTCGAACTCACAACCACCGCGTATCTTTTGCATTTTGCAGGTACTGTCTAAAAGTACGGCGCGCTATCCGATTGCGCTACCGGCGCCGACGTGCATCATCCTCCAAATTTTCTTCATTGATATGTATAGATTTTTTTTATTAGTATTATTAGCTAAAATGACATGCACCGGGTGAGGTTTCGAACTCACAACCTCCGCGTATCTTTTGCAGGTACTGTCTATACGTACGGCGCGCTATCCGATTGCGCTACCGGAGCCGACGTGCATCATCATCCAAATTTTCTTCATTGATATGTATAGATTTTTTTTATTAGTATTATTAGCTAAAATGACATGCTCCGGGTGAGGGCCGAACTCACAACCTCCGCGTATCTTTTGCAGGTACTGTCTATAAATACGGCGCGCTATCCGATTGCGCTACCGGCGCCGACGTGCATCATCATCCAAATTTTCTTCATTGATATGTATAGATTTTTTTTATTAGTATTATTAGCTAAAATGACATGCTCCGGGTGAGGGTCGAACTCACAACCTCCGCGTATCTTTTGCATTTTGCAGGTACTGTCTATAAGTACGGCGCCCTATCCAATTGCGCTACCGGAGCCGACGTGCATCATTCTCCAAATTTTCTTCATTGATATGTATAGATTTTTTTTATTAGTATTATTAGCTAAAATGACATGCTCCGGGTGAGGGTCGAACTCACAACATCCGCGTATCTTTTGCATTTTGCAGGTACTGTCTATAAGTACGGCGCGCTATCCGATTGCGCTACCGGAGCCGACGTGCATCATCATCCAAATTTTCTTCATTGATATGTATAGATTTTTTTTATTAGTATTATTAGCTAAAATGACATGCTCCGAGTGAGGGTCGAACTCACAACCTCCGCATAACTTTGGCATTTTGCAGGTACTGTCTATAAGTACGGCGCGCTATCCGACTGCGCTACCGGAGCCGACGTGCATCATTCTCCAAATTTTCTTCATTGATATGTATAGATTTTTTTTATTAGTATTATTAGCTAAAATGACATGCTCCGGGTGAGGGTCGAACTCACGACCTCCGCATATCTTTGGCATTTTGCAGGTACTGTCTATAAGTACGGCGCGCTATCCGATTGCGCTACCGGAGCCGACGTGCATCATTCTCCAAATTTTCTTCATTGATATGTATAGATTTTTTTTATTAGTATTATTAGCTAAAATGACATGCTCCGGGTGAGGGTCGAACTCACAACCTCCGCATATCTTTGGCATTTTGCAGGTACTGTCTATAAGTACGGCGCGCTATCCGATTGCGCTACCGGAGCCGACGTGCATCATCATCCAAATTTTCTTCATTGATATGTATAGATTTTTTTTATTAGTATTATTAGCTAAAATGACATGCTCCGGGTGAGGGTCGAACTCACAACCTCCGCATATCTTTGGCATTTTGCAGGTACTGTCTATAAGTACGGCGCGCTATCCGATTGCGCTACCGGAGCCGACGTGCGTCATCATCCAAATTTTCTTCATTGATATGTATAGATTTTTTTTATTAGTATTATTAGCTAAAGTGACATGCTCCGGGTGAGGGTCGAACTCACAACCTCCGCGTATCTTTTGCATTTTGCAGGTACTGTCTATACGTACGGCGCGCTATCCGATTGCGCTACCGGAGCCGACGTGCATCATCATCCAAATTTTCTTCATTGATATGTATAGATTTTTTTTATTAGTATTATTAGCTAAAATGACATGCTCCGGGTGAGGGCCGAACTCACAACCTCCGCGTATCTTTTGCAGGTACTGTCTATAAATACGCGCGCTATCCGATTGCGCTACCGGCGCCGACGTGCATCATCATCCCAATTTTCTTCATTGATATGTATAGATTTTTTTTATTAGTATTATTAGCTAAAATGACATGCTCCGGGTGAGGGTCGAACTCACAACCTCCGCGTATCTTTTGCATTTTGCAGGTACTGTCTATAAGTACGGCGCCCTATCCAATTGCGCTACCGGAGCCGACGTGCATCATTCTCCAAATTTTCTTCATTGATATGTATAGATTTTTTTTATTAGTATTATTAGCTAAAATGACATGCTCCGGGTGAGGGTCGAACTCACAACATCCGCGTATCTTCTGCATTTTGCAGGTACTGTCTATAAGTACGGCGCGCTATCCGATTGCGCTACCGGAGCCGACGTGCATCATCATCCAAATTTTCTTCATTGATATGTATAGATTTTTTTTATTAGTATTATTAGCTAAAATGACATGCTCCGAGTGAGGGTCGAACTCACAACCTCCGCATAACTTTGGCATTTTGCAGGTACTGTCTATAAGTACGGCGCGCTATCCGACTGCGCTACCGGAGCCGACGTGCATCATTCTCCAAATTTTCTTCATTGATATGTATAGATTTTTTTTATTAGTATTATTAGCTAAAATGACATGCTCCGGGTGAGGGTCGAACTCACGACCTCCGCATATCTTTGGCATTTTGCAGGTACTGTCTATAAGTACGGCGCGCTATCCGATTGCGCTACCGGAGCCGACGTGCATCATTCTCCAAATTTTCTTCATTGATATGTATAGATTTTTTTTATTAGTATTATTAGCTAAAATGACATGCTCCGGGTGAGGGTCGAACTCACAACCTCCGCATATCTTTGGCATTTTGCAGGTACTGTCTATAAGTACGGCGCGCTATCCGATTGCGCTACCGGAGCCGACGTGCATCATCATCCAAATTTTCTTCATTGATATGTATAGATTTTTTTTATTAGTATTATTAGCTAAAATGACATGCTCCGGGTGAGGGTCGAACTCACAACCTCCGCATATCTTTGGCATTTTGCAGGTACTGTCTATAAGTACGGCGCGCTATCCGATTGCGCTACCGGAGCCGACGTGCGTCATCATCCAAATTTTCTTCATTGATATGTATAGATTTTTTTTATTAGTATTATTAGCTAAAGTGACATGCTCCGGGTGAGGGTCGAACTCACAACCTCCGCATATCTTTGGCATTTTGCAGGTACTGTCTATAAGTACGGCGCGCTATCCGATTGCGCTACCGGAGCCGACGTGCATCATCAGCCAAATTTTCTTCATTGATATGTATAGATTTTTTTTATTAGTATTATTAGCTAAAACGACATGCTCCGGGTGAGGGTCGAACTCACAACCTCCGCATATCTTTGGCATTTTGCAGGTACTGTCTATAAGTACGGCGCGCTATCCGATTGCGCTACCGGAGCCGACGTGCATCATCATCCAAATTTTCTTCATTGATATGTATAGATTTTTTTTATTAGTATTATTAGCTAAAATGACATGCTCCGGGTGAGGGTCGAACTCACAATATCCGCATATCTTTGGCATTTTGCAGGTACTGTCTATAAGTACGGCGCGCTATCCGATTGCGCTACCGGAGCCGACGTGCGTCAGCATCCAAATTTTCTTCATTGATATGTATAGATTTTTTTATTAGTATTATTAGCTAAAATGACATGCTCCGGGTGAGAGTCGAACTCACAACCTCCGCATATCTTTGGCATTTTGCAGGTACTGTCTATAAGTACGGCGCGCTATCCGATTGCGCTACCGGAGCCGACGTGCATCATCATCCAAATTTTCTTCATTGATATGTATAGATTTTTTTTATTAGTATTATTAGCTAAAATGACATTCTCCGGGTGAGAGTCGAACTCACAACATCCGCATATCTTTGGCATTTTGCAGGTACTGTCTATAAGTACGGCGCGCTATCCGATTGCGCTACCGGAGCCGACGTTCATCATCATCCAAATTTTCTTCATTGATATGTATAGATTTTTTTATTAGTATTATTAGCTAAAATGACATTCTCCGGGTGAGGGTCGAATTCACAACCCCCGCATATCTTTGGCATTTTGCAGGTACTGTCTATAAGTACGGCGCGCTATCCGATTGCGCTACCGGAGCCGACGTGCGTCATCATCAAAATTTTCTTCATTGATATGTATAGATTTTTTTTATTAGTATTATTAGCTAAAATGACATGCTCCGGGTGAGGGTCGAACTCACAACATCCGCATATCTTTGGCATTTTGCAGGTACTGTCTATAAGTATGGCGCGCTATCCGATTGCGCTACCGGAGCTGACGTGGATCATCATCCAAATTTTCTTCATTGATATGTATAGATTTTTTTTATTAGTATTATTAGCTAAAATGACATGCTCCGGGTGAGGGTCGAACTCACAACCTCCGCATATCTTTGGCATTTTGCAGGTACTGTCTATAAGTACGGTGCGCTATCCGATTGCGCTACCGGAGCCGACGTGCATCATCATCCAAATTTTCTTCATTGATATGTATAGATTTTTTTTATTAGTATTATTAGCTAAAATGACATGCTCCGGGTGAGGGTCGAACTCACAACCTCCGCATATCTTTTGCATTTTGCAGGTACCGTCTATAATTACGGCGCGCTATTCGATTGTGCTACCGGAGCCGACGTGCATCATCATCCCAATTTTCTTCATTGATATGTATAGATTTTTTTTATTAGTATTATTAGCTAAAATGACATGCTCCGGGTGAGGGTCGAACTCACAATCTCCGCATATCTTTGGCATTTTGCAGGTACTGTCTATAACTACGGCGCGCTATCCGATTGCACTACCGGCGCCGACGTGCATCATCATCCAAATTTTCTTCATTGATATGTATAGATTTTTTTTATTAGTATTATTAGCTAAAATGACATGCTCCGGGTGAGGGTCGAACTCACAACCTGCGCGTATCTTTTGCATTTTGCAGGTACTGTCTATAACTACGGCGCGCTATCCGATTGCACTACCGGCGCCGACGTGCATCATCATCCAAATTTTCTTCATTGATATGTATAGATTTTTTTTATTAGTATTATTAGCTAAAATGACATGCTCCGGGTGAGGGTAGAACTCACAACCTCCGCGTATCTTTTGCATTTTGCAGGTACTGTCTATAAGTACGGCGCGCTATCCGATTGCGCTACCGGAGCCGACGTGCATCATCATCCAAATTTTCTTCATTGATATGTATAGATTTTTTTTATTAGTATTATTAGCTAAAATGGCATACTCCGAATGAGGGTCGAACTCACAACCTCCGCATATCTTTGGCATTTTGCAGGTACTGTCTATAAGTACGGCGCGCTATCCGATTGCGCTACCGGAACCGACGTGCATCAATCTCAAAATTTTCTTCATTGATATGTATAGATTTTTTTTATTAGTATTATTAGCTAAAATGACATGCTCCGTGTGAGGGTCGAACTCACAACCTCCGCATATCTTTGGCATTTTGCAGGTACTGTCTATAACTACGGCGCGCTATCCGATTGCACTACCGGCGCCGACGTGCATCATCATCCAAATTTTCTTCATTGATATGTATAGATTTTTTTTATTAGTATTATTAGCTAAAATGACATGCTCCGGGTGAGGGTAGAACTCACAACCTCCGCGTTACTTTTGCATTTTGCAGGTACTGTCTATAACTACGGCGCGCTATCCGATTGCACTACCGGCGCCGACGTGCATCATCATCCAAATTTTCTTCATTGATATGTATAGATTTTTTTTATTAGTATTATTAGCTAAAATGACATGCTCCGGGTGAGGGTCGAACTCACAACCTCCGCATATCTTTGGCAGTTTGCAGGTACTGTCTATAAGTACGGCGCGCTATCCGATTGCGCTACCGGAGCCGACGTGCATCATCATCCGAATTTTCTTCATTGATATGTATAGATTTTTTTTATTAGTATTATTAGATAAAATGGCATGCTCCGGATGAGGGTCGAACTCACAACCTCCGCATATCTTTGGCATTTTGCAGGTACTGTCTATAAGTACGGCGCGCTATCCGATTGCGCTACCGGAGCCGACGTGCATCATCATCCAAATTTTCTTCATTGATATGTATAGATTTTTTTTATTAGTATTATTAGCTAAAATGGCATGCTCCGGATGAGGGTCGAACTCACAACCTCCGCATATCTTTGGCATTTTGCAGTTACTGTCTATAAGTACGGCGCGCTATCCGATTGCGCTACCGGAGCCGACGTGCATCATCATCCAAATTTTCTTCATTGATATGTATAGATTTTTTTTATTAGTATTATTAGCTAAAATGACATGCTCCGGGTGAGGGTAGAACTCACAACCTCCGCGTATGCTTTTGCATTTTGCAGGTACTGTCTATAAGTAGGGCGCGCTATCCGATTGCGCTACCGGAGCCGACGTGCATCATCCTCCAAATTTTCTTCATTGATATGTATAGATTTTTTTTATTAGTATTATTAGCTAAAATGGCATGCTCCGGATGAGGGTCGAACTCACAACCTCCGCATATCTTTGGCATTTTGCAGGTACTGTCTATAAGTATGGCGCGCTATCCGATTGCGCTACCGGAACCGACGTGCATCAATCTCAAAATTTTCTTCATTGATATGTATAGATTTTTTTTATTAGTATTTTTATCTGAAATGACATGCTCCGGGTGAGGGTCGAACTCGCAACCTCCGCATATCTTTGGCATTTTGCAGGTACTGTCTATAAGTACGGCGCGCTATCCGATTGCGCTACCGGAGCCGACGTGCATCATCATCCCAATTTTCTTCATTGATATGTATAGATTTTTTTTATTAGTATTATTAGCAAAAATGACATGCTCCGGGTGAGGGTCGAACTCACAACCTCCGCATATCTTTGGCATTTTGCGGGTACTGTCTATAAGTACGGCGCGCTATCCGATTGCGCTACCGGAGCCGACGTGCATCATCATCCAAATTTTCTTCATTGATATGTATAGATTTTTTTTATTAGTATTATTAGCTAAAATGACATGCTCCGGGTTAGGGTCGAACTCACAACCTCCGCATATCTTTTGCATTTTGCAGGTACTGTCTATAATTACGGCGCGCTATCCGATTGCGCTACCGGAGCCGACGTGCATCATCATCCAAATTTTCTTCATTGATATGTATAGACTTTTTTTATTAGTATTATTAGCTAAAATGACATGCTCCGGGTGAGGGTCGAATTCACAACCTCCGCGTATCTTTTGCATTTTGCAGGTACTGTCTATAAGTACGGCGCGCTATCCGATTGCGCTACCGGAGCCGACGTGCATCATCATCCAAATTTTCTTCATTGATATGTATAGATTTTTTTATTAGTATTATTAGCTAAAATGACATGCTCCGGGTGAGGGTCGAACTCACAACCTCCGCGTATCTTTTGCAGGTACTGTCTATAAGTACGGCGCGCTATTCGATTGCGCTACCGGAGCCGACGTGCATCATCATCCAAATTTTCTTCATTGATATGTATAGATTTTTTTTATTAGTATTATTAGCTAAAATGACATGCTCCGGGTGAGGGTCGAACTAACAACCTCCGCGTATCTTTTGCAGGTAATGTCTATAAGTACGGCGCGCTATTCGATTGCGCTACCGGAGCCGACGTGCATCATCATCCAAATTTTCTTCATTGATATGTATAGATTTTTTTTATTAGTATTATTAGCTAAAATGACATGCTCCGGGTGAGGGTCGAACTCACAACCTCCGCATATCTTTCGCAGTTACTGTCTATATGTACGGCGCGCTATTCGATTGCGCTACCGGAGCCGACGTGCATCATCATCCAAATTTTCTTCATTGATATGTATAGATTTTTTTATTAGTATTATTAGCTAA
This sequence comes from Ascarosepion bandense, assembly GCA_037127315.1. Classification (NCBI taxonomy): domain Eukaryota; kingdom Metazoa; phylum Mollusca; class Cephalopoda; order Sepiida; family Sepiidae; genus Ascarosepion; species Ascarosepion bandense. Next base: position 9,420 of record JBBBDQ010003252.1, on the reverse strand, counting down.
AATGACATGCTCCGGGTGAGGGTCGAACTCACAACCTCCGCGTATCTTTTGCATTTTGCAGGTACTGTCTATAACTACGGCGCGCTATCCGATTGCGCTACCGGAGCCGACGTGCATCATCATCCAAATTTTCTTCATTGATATGTATAGATTTTTTTTATTAGTATTATTAGCTAAAATGACATGCTCCGGGTGAGGGTCGAACTCACAACCTCCGCGTATCTTTTGCAGGTACTGTCTATAAGTACGGCGCGCTATTCGATTGCGTTACGGAGCCGACGTGCATCATCATCCAAATTTTCTTCATTGATATGTATAGATTTTTTTTATTAGTATTATTAGCTAAAATGACATGCTCCGGGTGAGGGTCGAACTCACAACCTCCGCGTATCTTTTACATTTTGCAGGTACTGTCTATAACTACGGCGCGCTATCCGATTGCGCTACCGGAGCCGACGTCCATCATCATCCAAATTTTCTTCATTGATATGTATAGATTTTTTTTATTAGTATTATTAGCTAAAATGACATGCTCCGGGTGAGGGTCGAACTCACAACCTCCGCATATCTTTGGCATTTTGCAGGTACTGTCTATAAGTACGGCGCGCTATCCGATTGCGCTACCGGAGCCGACGTGCATCATCATCCCAATTTTCTTCATTGATATGTATAGATTTTTTTTATTAGTATTATTAGCTAAAATGACATGCTCCGGGTGAGGGTCGAACTCACAACCTCCGTGTATCTTTTGCATTTTGCAGGTACTGTCTATAAGTACGGCGCGCTATCCGATTGCGCTACCGGAGCCGACGTGCGTCATCCTCCAAATTTTCTTCATTGATATGTATAGATTTTTTTTATTAGCATTAGCTGCTAAAATGACATGCTCCGGGTGAGGGTCGAACTCACAACCTCCGCATATCTTTGGCATTTTGCAGGTACTGTTTATAAGTACGGCGCGCTATTCGATTGCGCTACCGGAGCCGACGTGCATCATCATCCAAATTTTCTTCATTGATATGTATAGATTTTTTTTATTAGTATTATTAGCTAAAATGACATGCTCCGGGTGAGGGTCGAACTCACAACCTCCGCATATCTTTGGCATTTTGCAGGTACTGACTATAAGTACGGCGCGCTATCCTATTGCGCTACCGGAGCCGACGTGCATCATCATCCAAATTTTCTTCATTGATATGTATAGATTTTTTTTATTAGTATTATTAGCTAAAATGACATGCTCCGGGTGAGGGTCGAACTCACAACCTCTGCATATCTTTTGCTTTTTGCAGGTACTGTCTATAAGTACGGTGCGCTATTCGATTGCGCTACCGGAGCCGACGTGCATCATCATCCAAATTTTCTTCATTGATATGTATAGATTTTTTTTATTAGTATTATTAGCTAAAATGACATGCTCCGGGTGAGGGTCGAACTCACAACCTCCGCATATCTTTGGCATTTTGCAGGTACTGTCTATAAGTACGGCGCGCTATCCGATTGCGCTACCGGAGCCGACGTGCATCATCATCCAAATTTTCTTCATTGATATGTATAGATTTTTTTTATTAGTATTATTAGCTAAAATGACATGCTCCGGGTGAGGGTCGAACTCACAACCTCCACATATCTTTCGCATTTTGCAGGTACTGACTATAAGTACGGCGCGCTATCCCATTGCGCTACCGGAGCCGACGTGCATCATCATCCAAATTTTCTTCATTGATATGTATAGATTTTTTTTATTAGTATTATTAGCTAAAATGACATGCTCCGGGTGAGGGTCGAACTCACAACCTCCCCATATCTTTTGCATTTTGCAGGTACTGACTATAAGTACGGCGCGCTATTCGATTGCGCTACCGGAGCCGACGTGCATCATCATCCAAATTTTCTTCATTGATATGTATAGATTTTTTTTATTAGTATTATTAGCTAAAATGACATGCTCCGGGTGAGGGTCGAACTCACAACCTCCCCATATCTTTTGCATTTTGCAGGTACTGACTATAAGTACGGCGCGCTATCCGATTGCGCTACCGGAGCCGACGTGCATCATCATCCAAATTTTCTTCATTGATATGTATAGATTTTTTTTATTAGTATTATTAGCTAAAATGACATGCTCCGGGTGAGGGTCGAACTCACAACCTCCGCGTATCTTTTGCATTTTGCAGGTACTGTCTATAAGTACGGCGCGCTATCCGATTGCGCTACCGGAGCCGACGTGCATCATCATCCAAATTTTCTTCATTGATATGTATAGATTTTTTTTATTAGTATTATTAGCTAAAATGACATGCTCCGGGTGAGGGTCGAACTCACAACCACCGCATATCTTTGGCATTTTGCAGGTACTGTTTATAAGTACGGCGCGCTATTCGATTGCGCTACCGGAGCCGACGTGCATCATCATCCAAATTTTCTTCATTGATATGTATAGATTTTTTTATTAGTATTATTAGCTAAAATGACATGCTCCGGGTGAGGGTCGAACTCACAACCTCCGCATATCTTTGGCATTTTGCAGGTACTGACTATAAGTACGGGGCGCTATTCGATTGCGCTACCGGAGCCGACGTGCATCATCATCCAAATTTTCTTCATTGATATGTATAGATTTTTTTTATTAGTATTATTAGCTAAAATGACATGCTCCGGATGAGGGTCGAACTCACAACCTCCGCATATCTTTGGCATTTTGCAGGTACTGACTATAAGTACGGCGCGCTATCCCATTGCGCTACCGGAGCCGACGTGCATCATCATCCAAATTTTCTTCATTGATATGTATAGATTTTTTTTATTAGTATTATTAGCTAAAATGACATGCTCCGGGTGAGGGTCGAACTCACAACCTCCCCATATCTTTTGCATTTTGCAGGTACTGACTATAAGTACGGCGCGCTATCCGATTGCGCTACCGGAGCCGACGTGCATCATCATCCAAATTTTCTTCATTGATATGTATAGATTTTTTTTATTAGTATTATTAGCTAAAATGACATGCTCCGGGTGAGGGTCGAACTCACAACCTCCGCGTATCTTTTGCATTTTGCAGGTACTGTCTATAAGTACGGCGCGCTATCCGATTGCGCTACCGGAGCCGACGTGCATCATCATCCAAATTTTCTTCATTGATATGTATAGATTTTTTTTATTAGTATTATTAGCTAAAATGACATGCTCCGGGTGAGGGTCGAACTCACAACCACCGCATATCTTTGGCATTTTGCAGGTACTGTTTATAAGTACGGCGCGCTATTCGATTGCGCTACCGGAGCCGACGTGCATCATCATCCAAATTTTCTTCATTGATATGTATAGATTTTTTTTATTAGTATTATTAGCTAAAATGACATGCTCCGGGTGAGGGTCGAACTCACAACCTCCGCATATCTTTGGCATTTTGCAGGTACTGACTATAAGTACGGGGCGCTATTCGATTGCGCTACCGGAGCCGACGTGCATCATCATCCCAATTTTCTTCATTGATATGTATAGATTTTTTTTATTAGTATTATTAGCTAAAATGACATGCTCCGGATGAGGGTCGAACTCACAACCTCCGCATATCTTTGGCATTTTGCAGGTACTGACTATAAGTACGGCGCGCTATCCGATTGCGCTACCGGAGCCGACGTGCATCATCATCCAAATTTTCTTCATTGATATGTATAGATTTTTTTTATTAGTATTATTAGCTAAAATGACATGCTCCGGGTGAGGGTCGAACTCACAAACTCTGCATATCTTTTGCTTTTTGCAGGTACTGTCTATAAGTACGGTGCGCTATTCGATTGCGCTACCGGAGCCGACGTGCATCATCATCCAAATTTTCTTCATTGATATGTATAGATTTTTTTTATTAGTATTATTAGCTAAAATGACATGCTCCGGGTGAGGGTCGAACTCACAACCTCCGCGTATCTTTTGCATTTTGCAGGTACTGTCTATAAGGACGGCGCGCTATCCGATTGCGCTACCGGAGACGACGTGCATCATCATCCAAATTTTCTTCATTGATATGTATAGATTTTTTTTATTAGTATTATTAGCTAAAATGACATGCTCCGGGTGAGGGTCGAACTCACAACCTCCGCATATCTTTTGCGTTTTGCAGGTCATGTCTATAAGTACGGCGCGCCATTCGATTGCGCTACCGGAGCCGACGTGCATCATCATCCAAATTTTCTTCATTGATATGTATAGATTTTTTTTATTAGTATTATTAGCTAAAATGACATGCTCCGGGTGAGGGTCGAACTCACAACCTCCCCATATCTTTTGCATTTTGCAGGTACTGACTATAAGTACGGCGCGCTATCCGATTGCGCTACCGGAGCCGACGTGCATCATCATCCAAATTTTCTTCATTGATATGTATAGATTTTTTTTATTAGTATTATTAGCTAAAAGGACATGCTTCGGGTGAGGGTCGAACTCACAACCTCCCCATATCTTTGGCATTTTGCAGGTACTGACTATAAGTACGGCGCGCTATCCGATTGCGCTACCGGAGCCGACGTGCATCATCCTCCAAATTTTCTTCATTGATATGTATAGATTTTTTTTATTAGTATTATTAGCTAAAATGACATGCTCCGGGTGAGGGTCGAACTCACAACCACCGCATATCTTTGGCATTTTGCAGGTACTGTTTATAAGTACGGCGCGCTATTCGATTGCGCTACCGGAGCCGACGTGCATCATCATCCAAATTTTCTTCATTGATATGTATAGATTTTTTTTATTAGTATTATTAGCTAAAATGACATGCTCCGGGTGAGGGTCGAACTCACAACCTCCGCATATCTTTGGCATTTTGCAGGTACTGACTATAAGTACGGGGCGCTATTCGATTGCGCTACCGGAGCCGACGTGCATCATCATCCAAATTTTCTTCATTGATATGTATAGATTTTTTTTATTAGTATTATTAGCTAAAATGACATGCTCCGGATGAGGGTCGAACTCACAACCTCCGCATATCTTTGGCATTTTGCAGGTACTGACTATAAGTACGGCGCGCTATCCGATTGCGCTACCGGAGCCGACGTGCATCATCATCCAAATTTTCTTCATTGATATGTATAGATTTTTTTTATTAGTATTATTAGCTAAAATGACATGCTCCGGGTGAGGGTCGAACTCACAAACTCTGCATATCTTTTGCTTTTTGCAGGTACTGTCTATAAGTACGGTGCGCTATTCGATTGCGCTACCGGAGCCGACGTGCATCATCATCCAAATTTTCTTCATTGATATGTATAGATTTTTTTTATTAGTATTATTAGCTAAAATGACATGCTCCGGGTGAGGGTCGAACTCACAACCTCCGCGTATCTTTTGCATTTTGCAGGTACTGTCTATAAGTACGGCGCGCTATCCGATTGCGCTACCGGAGACGACGTGCATCATCATCCAAATTTTCTTCATTGATATGTATAGATTTTTTTTATTAGTATTATTAGCTAAAATGACATGCTCCGGGTGAGGGTCGAACTCACAACCTCCGCATATCTTTTGCGTTTTGCAGGTCATGTCTATAAGTACGGCGCGCCATTCGATTGCGCTACCGGAGCCGACGTGCATCATCATCCAAATTTTCTTCATTGATATGTATAGATTTTTTTTATTAGTATTATTAGCTAAAATGACATGCTCCGGGTGAGGGTCGAACTCACAACCTCCCCATATCTTTTGCATTTTGCAGGTACTGACTATAAGTACGGCGCGCTATCCGATTGCGCTACCGGAGCCGACGTGCATCATCATCCAAATTTTCTTCATTGATATGTATAGATTTTTTTTATTAGTATTATTAGCTAAAAGGACATGCTTCGGGTGAGGGTCGAACTCACAACCTCCCCATATCTTTGGCATTTTGCAGGTACTGACTATAAGTACGGCGCGCTATCCGATTGCGCTACCGGAGCCGACGTGCATCATCCTCCAAATTTTCTTCATTGATATGTATAGATTTTTTTATTAGTATTATTAGCTAAAATGACATGCTCCGGGTGAGGGTCGAACTCACAACCTCCCCATATCTTTTGCATTTTGCAGATACTGACTATAAGTACGGCGCGCTATCCGATTGCGCTACCGGAGCCGACGTGCATCATCATCCAAATTTTCTTCATTGATATGTATAGATTTTTTTTATTAGTATTATTAGCTAAAAGGACATGCTTCGGGTGAGGGTCGAACTCACAACCTCCCCATATCTCTGGCATTTTGCAGGTACTGACTATAAGTACGGCGCGCTATCCGATTGCGCTACCGGAGCCGACGTGCATCATCCTCCAAATTTTCTTCATTGATATGTATAGATTTTTTTTATTAGTATTATTAGCTAAAATGACATGCTCCGGGTGAGGGTCGAACTCACAACCTCCCCATATCTTTTGCATTTTGCAGGTACTGACTATAAGTACGGCGCGCTATCCGATTGCGCTACCGGAGCCGACGTGCATCATCATCCAAATTTTCTTCATTGATATGTATAGATTTTTTTTATTAGTATTATTAGCTAAAATGACATGCTCCGGGTGAGGGTCGAACTCACAACCTCTGCATATCTTTTGCTTTTTGCAGGTACTGTCTATAAGTACGGCGCGCTATTCGATTGCGCTACCGGAGCCGACGTGCATCATCGTCCAAATTTTCTTCATTGATATGTATAGATTTTTTTTATTAGTATTATTAGCTAAAAGGACATGCTTCGGGTGAGGGTCGAACTCACAACCTCCCCATATCTTTTGCATTTTGCAGGTACTGACTATAAGTACGGCGCGCTATCCGATTGCGCTACCGGAGCCGACGTGCATCATCATCCAAATTTTCTTCATTGATATGTATAGATTTTTTTTATTAGTATTATTAGCTAAAATGACATGCTCCGGGTGAGGATCGAACTCACAACCTCGCATATCTTTGGCATTTTGCAGGTACTGTCTATAAGTACGGCGCGCTATTCGATTGCGCTACCGGAGCCGACGTGCATCATCATCCAAATTTTCTTCATTGATATGTATAGATTTTTTTTATTAGTATTATTAGCTAAAATGACATGCTCCGGGTGAGGGTCGAACTCACAACCTCTGCATATCTTTTGCTTTTTGCAGGTACTGTCTATAAGTACGGCGCGCTATCCGATTGCGCTACAGGAGCCAACGTGCATCAATCTCCAAATTTTCTTCATTGATATGTATAGATTTTTTTTATTAGTATTATTAGCTAAAATGACATGCTCCGGGTGAGGGTCGAACTCACAACCTCCCCATATCTTTCGCAGCTACTGTCTATAAGTACGGCGCGCTATCCGATTGCGCTACCGGAGCCGACGTGCATCATTCTCCAAATTTTCTTCATTGATATGTATAGATTTTTTTTATTAGTATTATTAGCTAAAATGACATGCTCCGGGTGAGGGTCGAACTCACAACCTCCGCATATCTTTGGCATTTTGCAGGTACTGTCTATAAGTACTGCGCGCTATTCGATTGCGCTACCGGAGCCGACGTGCATCAATCTCCAAATTTTCTTCATTGATATGTATAGATTTTTTTTATTAGTATTATTAGCTAAAATGACATGCTCCGAGTGAGGGTCGAACTCACAACCTCCGCATATCTTTTGCATTTTGCAGGTACTGTCGATAAGTACGGCGCGCTATCCGATTGCGCTACCGGAGCCGACGTGCATCAATCTCCAAATTTTCTTCATTGATATGTATAGATTTTTTTATTAGTATTATTAGCTAAAATGACATGCTCCGGGTGAGGGTCGAACTCACAACCTCCCCATATCTTTTGCATTTTGCAGGTACTGACTATAAGTACGGCGCGCTATCCGATTGCGCTACCGGAGCCGACGTGCATCATCATCCAAATTTTCTTCATTGATATGTATAGATTTTTTTTATTAGTATTATTAGCTAAAATGACATGCTCCGGGTGAGGGTCGAACTCACAACCTCTGCATATCTTTTGCTTTTTGCAGGTACTGTCTATAATTACGGCGCGCTATTCGATTGCGCTACCGGAGCCGACGTGCATCATCGTCCAAATTTTCTTCATTGATATGTATAGATTTTTTTTATTAGTATTATTAGCTAAAAGGACATGCTACGGGTGAGGGTCGAACTCACAACCTCCCCATATCTTTTGCAGGTACTGACTATAAGTACGGCGCGCTATCCGATTGCGCTACCGGAGCCGACGTGCATCATCATCCAAATTTTCTTCATTGATATGTATAGATTTTTTTTATTAGTATTATTAGCTAAAATGACATGCTCCGGGTGGGGGTCGAACTCACAACCTCTGCATATCTTTGGCATTTTGCAGGTACTGTCTATAAGTACGGCGCGCTATTCGATTGCGCTACCGGAGCCGACGTGCATCATCATCCAAATTTTCTTCATTGATATGTATAGATTTTTTTTATTAGTATTATTAGCTAAAATGACCTGCTCCGGGTGAGGGTCGAACTCACAACCTCTGCATATCTTTTGCTTTTTGCAGGTACTGTCTATAAGTACGGCGCGCTATCCGATTGCGCTACAGGAGCCAACGTGCATCAATCTCCAAATTTTCTTCATTGATATGTATAGATTTTTTTTATTAGTATTATTAGCTAAAATGACATGCTCCGGGTGAGGGTCGAACTCACAACCTCCCCATATCTTTTGCAGCTACTGTCTATAAGTACGGCGCGCTATCCGATTGCGCTACCGGAGCCGACGTGCATCATTCTCCAAATTTTCTTCATTGATATGTATAGATTTTTTTTATTAGTATTATTAGCTAAAATGACATGCTCCGGGTGAGGGTCGAACTCACAACCTCCGCATATCTTTGGCATTTTGCAGGTACTGTCTATAAGTACTGCGCGCTATTCGATTGCGCTACCGGAGCCGACGTGCATCAATCTCCAAATTTTCTTCATTGATATGTATAGATTTTTTTTATTAGTATTATTAGCTAAAATGACATGCTCCGAGTGAGGGTCGAACTCACAACCTCCGCATATCTTTTGCATTTTGCAGGTACTGTCGATAAGTACGGCGCGCTATCCGATTGCGCTACCGGAGCCGACGTGCATCAATCTCCAAATTTTCTTCATTGATATGTATAGATTTTTTTTATTAGTATTATTAGCTAAAGGTCATGCTCCGGTTGAGGGTCGAACTCACAACCTCCGCATATCTTTTGCATTTTGCAGGTACTGTCTATAAGTACGGCGCGCTATCCGATTGCGTTACCGGAGCCGACGTGCATCAATCTCCAAATTTTCTTCATTGATATGTATAGATTTTTTATTAGTATTATTAGCTAAAATGACATGCTCCGGGTGAGGGTCGAACTCACAACCTCCGCATATCTTTTGCAGTTACTTTCTATAAGTACGGCG